>SEYY01000739.1:330000-332500 GCA_009176605.1 Armadillidium nasatum
TATATATATATATATATATATATATATATATATATATATATATATATATATATATATATATATATATATATATATATATATATATATATATAATATATAATATATATATAATAATATATAATATATAATATATATATAATATATATATATATATATATATATATATATATATATATATATATATATATATATATATATATATATATATATATATATATATATATATATATATATATATATATATATCAGGACAGGTAATTATTTTAACCTTCATGTTTTCTGAAATACACTTCCAATTACTTTTTATGGAAATCTTTACATTAATAAAATACGCGTATTTTTATTTACATAAATAAAATACGCGAATGCAACGTTACTTATGGGATATCAAAATGCAAATCAAGCATTTGCATTTAAAATATATAAAATTAAAACTTTCTCCTAACCGATAAGCTTTGATTGTTATAAATGTTTTTTTTTTTTTTTTTACATTTATGTTTATTTATATGACAGCATGTATAAGTTCTCATTTGCATAAATTATGTTAACTTACTGTATATTATTATTATTATTATTATTATTATTATTATTATTATTATTATTATTATTATTATTATTATTATTATTATTATTATTATTATTATTATTATTATTATTATTATTATTATTATTATTATTATTATTATTATTATTATTATTATTATTATTATTATTATTATTATTATCATTATTATTGTACTCTTAAATTAGACCTAAAAAACACTTAAATATCACTAAAATCTGTTAATTAGGTATTAATAACTAAATTTCATACTACAAAATCTTATTTTTACTTTCGAGTTCTTCTGAATGTTTATAATTTGTTCACACCTTTTCATTTGGCTGTGAAAGGAGAACAATAAAATAGTTCCTTAGCTCTCATTTTTCAATAGTCGATAATTATTCTATAATTCTTTAGCTTAATTCGCTAATTCTCTTCTTGATGAATATGTGAGACATAAAAGTAATAAAGGATATTTATCCTTCAGCTCTTGGTCTCATCTTGATTAATTTAGGATAACAGAGGATAATTATTTTTTATTGTTCTAACTCTCAACTTGTTGGTTTTTGAGCACAGAATAAATATTCGCCATTTCTCTAATTCTCATTTCCATGAATTTAAAGTGTAATGGAGGATAATTAATATCTAGCTGAAAAGTTATTTTGCTCTTAATTAATTCGATAAACTTTTGAAAAGCATAAATAAAATATTCTCTAATTCTCAAACTTTCATCCTAATGAATTTATAAGTAATGAAGACTACTTATCATTTAGTTCACAATCTGTTTAGTTCATATCTTAATGAATTTATTAGTTACAGAGCATTTTTTTTTCTGGCTCTGTCTTGATAAATTTATAAGTAGTAGAGAATATTTATCATCTCACTCTATAAATATTTAGCTCTCATTTTTATGAATTTATTATTTATTATTTTTATTATTTATTATTTTTATGATTACTTATTCTGTAATTCTCTAGCTATCATATTTTATTAAAATGTGAAGAAACAATGGAATATTATCACTAGATCTAAAGCACAATTAATGAGGAACATTAATTAGTTCTCGTCTTGAAGAATTTTTTGAGAAGTAATTTTATTACCATTCAATTTATCATAATTTAATTTAATTATAATTATAAAAATTTTTATTTTTATTTTGTTAAACTTATGGGTGATAGAGAATTATCACCACCTAGCTTTAATCTGGATAAATTTTAAAATTTTCATCTAGTTCTCTAGCTTTCATATCGATAATATTAAGATAAGTTTTTAATATACAGCTCTCATACTCATATTTTTAAATGGGGTTTCAAAATACAAATTAAAAATACCTAATATGACCTATTATTCAATTCTTCTGAATCCAAAATAAAAAATAAATTTAACAAAAAAAATAGTTTTTAAAAATGGGCAAAAACACATTCGTGTATTAAAATTATCAGTTAAAATTTTCCATATAATAATAATAATAATAATAATAATAATAATAATAATAATAATAATAATAATAATAATAATAATAATAATAACAATAATGTATAAATAAATAAATAAATAAGTAAAAATAATAACAGTAATAATAATAATAATAATAAAAATAATAAATAATAATAATAATAATAATAATAAAAATAATAATAATAATAATAATAATAATTTTTCAACAAATTTACATAATAATAATAATAATAATAATAATAATAGTACGCAAAATATTAGTATAAAAGAATACCGACAGTTTCAAACATGACAATGATAAACGGAAATTGAGAAATGTCAAAATATTTTATGTTTATCTAAGATCATCTATTATTATTGCAGAAATTGATGAATTGTAAGAATATGAAACTCATATTTTGCACGTCAGCCATTTCAAAGCTATGAGTCATTTATATATTATTATTATTATTATTATTATTATTATTATTATTATTTATTATTATATTATTATTATTATTA
>SEYY01000739.1:357500-390044 GCA_009176605.1 Armadillidium nasatum
ATATATATATATATATATATATATATATATATATATATATATATATATATATATATATATATATATATATATATATATATATATATATATATATATATATATATATATATATAAACACGGATATTTATTATTTGTAATAAAACATTTCATTGTATTCAGTTCCTTTCTTCTCTTTTTTCTTAAGGATATTTTAATTACCGTTACATAATTTAAATAATTAAAAAAAAAAAAAAAAAAAAAAAAAAAAAAAAAAAAAAAAAAAAAAATAAAAATAAAATATATATATATATATATATATATATATATATATATATATATATATATATATATATATATATATATATATATATATATATATATATATATATATATATATATATATATATATATATATATATACATATATCCTACCTTCATTTCTATTAAATAAATAATTTATTTTATTATAACATTCGAATTATTTTAAATCAAATGTTGTCTAATGAAGAGTTAATAAAAATTCCCGATTGAAGCAAGTACAAAAAAATAAAGAGGAACTACGCGCGAGGCGAACGCTACGAGCCCCAAAAAAACAAAGGCCGACCGTTCCAAAAGAACTTGGCTTTTATGCTCACAAAACGAATGTAGGACAACGACTGATTCCAATAATTCGCTTTACGATCCAGGAGACTCATTTAGTCGATTCCGTAGGACTCCGTTAGAAGAGACTTCTAAGAGAAAGTCAGTGAAAGTGACTCTAGTTGCGAGGGTTGTTCACATGTATATCAGCAGTGAAGACTCAGTTAAAAAAAAAGTAGAATAAGAACGGGAATAAGAAATGAAAAGAAATATACAGTGTTGAAAATTAATTAAGGGAAATAAAATGGGTAGGGAAAAGATGGATTCCATTTGTATATATATATATATATATATATATATATATATATATATATATATATATATATATATATATATATATATATATATATATATATATATATATATATATATATATATATATATATATATTATATATATATTTACAGATCGCCACCACTCACGGGTAGAGCCCTTTTCAAGGAGGGGCACGCACAAAGGAAAAAAACTCGCTCAAACACAGACCTAACGCACATCACTCAGGTGGGCGCAGACGGAATGAAGCCTTGAAGAGTGGAAGATTAAATACAGGATGAAAAATAGATGACGGTAGAGAGTTCCACAGAACAGAGGTGGCTGGAAAAAAGGAGGCACCACAACGGGCTAACCTGGGGTTTCCTACCTCCACACAAAATTCGTGCGAAAGCAAGGCACCCCTTTTGCAACGAGGACAATGCAACGGTGGAGGAATGTGAGAGGAAAATTCCCTCGAGCACCTGCCATTGTAATTCCTATAGAAAAGAGAGTGCGCCAACGTCACGTCGAGGATGTCAAGAGAATTTGAAAGTAGGGGACAGTTTATTAATCTTTTAGCTTAATACTCAACCCTATCCAGAAGATAGGAGGAGCCGGAGCCCCCCCCCAAAAAAATGTGAGAACAGTACTCCATATAAGGGCGAATATGACCCTTATATATTTGGAGCAACTGCTTAGAAGGAAAAAATTCTCTCAACCTGAACAGAATTCCCGGCTTCTTAGAGGATGCTTTAGCAACCATTATGATATGTGGTTTCCAAGACAGTTTGTTATTTATGTTTAGACCAAGAATGTTAATGTTATTTACAGTGAGACGGAAAAGCCATCAAAATAGATAGAAAAGTTGGAAGGTGTTTTTGAGAGGGAGATGTGAAGAAGTTGAGTTTTTAAAGAGTTGAATTTCACAAGGTTGCTATGACTCCACCGGGAAATCCCATCCAGATCGGCAAGAATAGAATCGGAAAGTTGAAGACGAGGAGCAACTCTAGAAGCAAAAGAGGGAGCAGATTTGAAATGAGTAGAAAAATGTAGAGTTGAGTCATCAACGTAAGAGTGAACAGAGTTAGAAATGCAGTTGAGAAGATCGTTAATGAAAAGTAAGAATAAAGCTGAAGATGAAACAGAACCCTGAGGAACACCACAATTGATAAGAAAGGAAGAAGAAGTCGCTCCATTTACAAGGGACTAAATAGAACGATCTGAGAGAAAACTAGACAAGAGTAAGCAAAGGGAAGGGGGAGACCCAAAGGAAGGGAGCTTGGAGAGCAGCTACGGATGCCATACTTGGTCAAAAGCTTTGGATATGTCAAGCGCCACCACACAAGACTCCCTGAAGGATATATATATATATATATATATATATATATATATATATATATATATATATATATATATATATATATATATATATATATATATATATATATTACGGCTGTTTTGATGGGTAAAGACCAGAGTTGGGCTTTCTATGGAGGCCAGATAAAATACCGACATGTCATGACACACGGTGTGTATGTTCCAGGCTTTACCTGTAAAGTACTTGTAAGATTGAAAAGAGCCGTTACGTCTAGAGTCAGAGAGTTAGGCGGAGAAAGGATAAAACTGTGCAGAAAGGCGCGTCGTATGAGATCATCTGAATGTAGGAAGTATGCGACTGGAGAGTTCAGAAAAACAGTTTCCGCCTTAATTGAGATAGTGTTGAGGGTGACGCAATAGTTTGACGGACAGAAAGAGATTAAAAAGATTTGTGGAGCAGAACAGCTGATAAGACGAGATGTGTGAGGCGTACTCCATACAGGGGAGATCAAAGCACCCTATTAAGAGCAAGCAACTGGGGTGCCATGAAAAACTTTTGAATGAGTCTCAGTACCCATTGGAGTAGCGATAAGAGGCGAAGGGTCACCCCGGACATTAAGGTTTTGGGAGCAGTAAATGGTTCGTTAGCATCTAACTCAGATCAAGTTTTTTATTAAGAATCATTCAGTTTCCTACACATCACCAAAAACCCTAAATGAATTTATAAACATCAGGTTCGACATAAAAATTTTCAAGAAGTTAAATTAGCCAAGTACTTTTTTATGCCCTTAGATAGCACACCGGACATCTCTGGAAAGAATCAAACAAGTCAAATTCTGCGATACCTCAAGATTGATGGGTCAAGAGTTGAGGTAGTTGAGTCTTTCATGGATTTTATTATTTTATTGAGACCATAGGGAAGAATGCCGAAGATCTGAGAACGATGATCCTGAACAAAATTTCTGAAGACGGACGGGATATCCAGAACTGTAGGGGACAAGCATACGAGAATGATGCTGTGATGGCTAGAGTTCATGTAAGCGCATCAATCCGAGGGCACAGTTCATGGCTTGTACAAATCATTCTCTGAATTTGACTGGGATTCACGCCGCACCAGAGGCTATGCAGTCTGTCACTTTTTTTTAAATATGGAAAAAGTCTTTGTATTCTTCTCATCGTCAAATTGTCGTTGGGGTTTCTTTGCAAGTATTATTGGTTAAGGGGTGAGGCGCTTGATTGAAACCCGCTGGAGCGAAAAGCACGAAGCAGTGTCGTCATGGAAGAACTGCTTTTCAGACATCCAGGACGTTCTGGAGAACTTAGTCACAAGATCTAAAGCTGGAATGCTGCTGAAAGAGCTGCAGTCACTCTCGTTTCTGCGCTATCTTCGATTATGGAGTCAAGTTCTCAAAGAAGTCACGATCCTCAAAAGTATTTGCAAACCAAAGTGTTAAATGTCGAGCAATGTGCAACCGAGATTCATGCTCTTCAGAGATTTCTGGTAGGCAGCAGGTATAGTCTCGTTGACAACTCATTCAGCTATGCAATGAAGCTTTGTGAGGACCTTTCAATTTACTTGGAGTTTCGCCGACGCAGAATTCAGAAGACTATTTTCGAAAACGGATCCCAAGGTGCAGTACTGTCTTACGAAGACGAATTACGGCGAGAAATGTACACATCACTTGAAAGAATAATACACGACATGACGTCAAGATTTCGGTAGCTTCAGGATTTAAGTGAGAAGTTTTCTTTTCTGACGCCCTCGAAGTTGTTAAATCCCCAGTATATATGTGAGTTGGGTAGCGCCCATGACGAGATCGATCAGGCAGAATTTTTGGTGGAGAGACAACGCCTGCAGCATTTCATCGGTGCTTCCGATAGACAAGAAAGCCTTACGAAGAAAGGATCACTGGAGCTTCTTCGCTTTATCCAGGAGTTCAGCCTCAGCATTTCGGTCCCAAATATCGTAATAATGCTGCGCTTGTTTTTAACAATAGCTATCAGTGTAACAAGTTGTGAAAGAAGCTTTTCCAAGTTAAAACTTGCCAAATATTATCTTCGTTCCACTATGACTCAGCTTATGTTGTCAAATTTGGCTATATTGTCAATCGAGCAGACAATGACCAACTGGTTGAGCTTTGATGACGCTATCAAACATTTCGCTGCTCTAAAGGGTTGAAAGATTTCTCTGTGAGTTTTTGATTTTCCTGCATTCTGTGGTAAATTAATATGTATTAAATTTCTTTTCAATAAAAGTAATTGTTGGGAGTTAAACCTTTTTATTTCATCCTTCTCTCATAAAAAATTAATAGTTAATTACCTCTAAATAGTTTAATTAGTGTATGAGGATTGAGGACAGCCGCATTCCCTCATCGCGAAAGCATAAATCAGGTTTATTATATGGGGCAACAATACAAGACTCGCTACCCGACAGTCAAAATCTCAACCTCTTAGAAGTTTGTTTAGAAAGAGAAGTAATGTGATCCTTCTAAGAAAACTCACAAGAAAGAAACACCATAAATATTAAGGGTAAGGAAGGACAGACAATGGCTTGAATTGGGTGTTTTCGAAGATGTCATAGTCGTCTAGAAGTACGCAGTATTTTTTCTAAAGGACTATATTTTCTCTGCTCCAATTAGAAATTCGAGAAGGATCAGAGGTTTCCACTTTTAACCCCCACCCCCACCTCAATCTATTAGTTTCAGTTAACTGTTCTTAGGTAGGATGTCTTTCATAATGAAAGGAGTAAAGAAGTAATTGAAGTGAATAGGTGATGAAATAATACACAGAATGCTCTAATGGTAAGTAGGAAATAGTTGGTGATAGAACAGATACCTGAAGAGGACCACAATTAATAAATTTAAAGTATGAACGGTGACCGCCTACAATAGCCGCTGTAGAATAAGGGAAATGAAATCAGAGAGCCAAAGAGAGAAGGGTGGATTCCGAAAGAGGGAACTTTAGAAATTAAAGTATTGTGCTAGACTCTATCAAAGGATTTCGGTATGTCTTGTGCCACAACAAAAGATTCACCAAAATTTCGAAGAGCAGAGGACCTAGAGTCAGAGAAGAGAAAGACTATCTCCACCAGGGCATTTCTTTTGATGATAAGTTGGAGATCTGAAATAAAATAGGAAAAATCGAGATATTTCTAAATCTTCTTGTTAATAAAGATAGATTCTAAAATTTTAGGGAGAACGAAGGTTGAAGATATTGGACGATAGTTAGATTGTTAAGAAGAGTACCTCCTTCTTCTTTACAATCTTTACGAGCTGAATGATTGCATGCTTCCAGCAAGAAAGGAAGGTTGAAGTAGAAAAACAGAAACGAAATAGTTTACAAAGACAGAATGAAAGCTCATTAGGGCAAGTTTTGAGAACCACTAGAAGAACACCAGCATAACCATAAGCCTTCTTAGTGTTAAGCTCAATGAGAGAAAAAATAACTTCTTTAGAACAAATTACATTGTCTGGCATGGATAAGTTTGGGGGATTAGAGGAGGAGGAATAGTTCAGGAATCTTCTAGGGGTGGAATTAAACATAAAGGTTTGAGTAGAGAGTTCAGTTTTGGAAAAAGACAAGACAGTAGTTCTGCCGTCGGAAAATATAGAAGACAAAGAAGAAGAAGCAAAGTAAGAGTTGATATTTTTTTGTAAAATTCCTGAAAAAGTGTGAGGAAGAGAAACCAGAAACATTATTGCATTTTCAAAGGAGAAAAGAGTTTGTAGTTTAATTGAAAATAAACTATGCATGATTTCAGGAAGAAATAATTTTCATGAGTTTCAGAAACTTGAAGACGACAATAATTTCTAAAGGTAGCATTCCAGCGGCGAATATCAAGAGAACAAGCAAATTTAAGCATTATGTATGTTAGGTTTAGTTGAAGGGAAACAGTATGGAATGTATATATCAATGTCAAAAAGAATCACCTCAGTTATGAGCTCAGCGCCTTCCAAGGGATTCCTCCCATAAAAGCAATAACCATTCGAATTGAAAACAAAGAACTATGACGCCAGTTCGACCAGTTTATTGCCACCAAAATGCCACATCGTTTCCTCGCAATAGAAGGGGCCTTTTTTTGAGGAAGACTTGAAGAGATTGAAGAGGATACAAAGAAAAGAATGTCATCGAAGGAGTTCAGTTGTGGAAAGAGGTCAATAGTATAAGGAAAAGGATAAAAAGACATGAAAAGTTCCAGAATGTTGGGTTCATCACCATGGTGATTAGAGATACGAGTAGGAAGCTCCACCAACTGCTCAAGATTATTTTGGATACAGAAATCGAAGGGAGTTTCATTGGTTGTGTCTTGAAAACTAAGAAAAAGACATTGACCATGGTGAACAATGAAACCGCCTAAAATGATTCCACAGAAAGGAGTATAGATTCTCAAAGTATTTATGATAGTCAGTATAGTTAGTTGATAAATAAACAGAATAAATCATTTAATCGAAGATTAACAATAAAGTCTAAGCCACAAAATGGAAAATTCGCATATCGAGCACCGGTACAAGTTTGATACAAAGGACCATTCCATGTTTTAGATCGCTGTAAGAGGACATTTCTCATCCAACTTACTAGGAGGACGGAAATTGCATCCATCGATAGAATGAAACCTACATTATTTGAATCAATTTGAATCCCACGGATGATTTACTGACTCACCCACACCGACATTTTACCTTCCTACAACACAATTCACTCTTCCTTCCTTCTTCATTCAATAGTTCAGTCCTTTCATTCACTTTTAGCTCAGTCAAATAATTACTCAGCTTTTTAATCCCTTCCTCAACAACACATTCTTAACTTTCAGAGCAAAAACAGGAGACTGAATAACATGTTCTTCTCTCACGGTTTCAAAATACAGCACAGAACATGCATTCTTCATATTATTAAAAAGTTTACTAAAGTTATATAACAATTAGAAGTAAATCTAACTTTCACCTAGGACTTTGCTCAATTTAATTTAGCTTTACTATTAAACTATATATGTGTTATATTATTGTTGAATAGCAATTATGAAATTTTAAAGTACATTAAAATCGACAACCAAATATCTTAAATTAATATTCCGATTTACAGCCAATAATACTTGTCATTTAAACTTTTGAATTTGATACCGGCAGCTAGTTTATGTGCCAAATTGTTAAGTGTCACATCGATATAAAAAGCAAACCAATTTTATAAAACCGTGTGAAAGAGGATTTTAGTATAATTTCTCGAATATAAAAGAAAACTTAAAATAGAATAAGTAATAAAATATTGAAAGTATATAAATAGTTTTTATATTAAACAAATACTTTTTAAATATAATATCAACCACAGTGAATAATAAAAAAAAATTCCTTATGGTTTTAAACAACTTAAAATAGGTAAAGAAATATCCAAAACTAAAAATTCTGTCAAACTAATTATTGTTTTATGAAAGAAGAGTTTTGCCATACTATCGTTGAATTCATAGTTAAAGTCTATGGTTGAATTACTTGGATTTGGCATCTTCATATACCAAAATTATTTTTTTTCACTTTGACCGTAGTGTTCGCGAAGAGAAGTAAGCATGGTTTGCTGTGTGGAAAATTTATCTAATTTTTTTTTCTTTCTTTCTTTTCTTTTCTTTTCTGAAATATCGACTGATTCGTAATTAAAGATACCATCATCACTTTAGATGAGTGGAATTTTCCTTTCGCATTTACAAATTATAAACGTCTTTAGAAGTTCAGGATGTTGATATTTGATTATTTAAATGTACTACATGCGAATTTTTATCATTAATTTTAATTGGTAGGCGTATCACGTAGACTGGTTATCAAGCGTATTTTATCATTGAACTGTTTAAGTGTAATTTTTATTTATCTTCACCAAAAAACATTCAAAAGAGTTTTAAAGCAAATTAGGTGGAAGTAAAGCACTAGGTGATCCCTATATATATATATATATATATATATATATATATATATATATATATATATATATATATATATATATATATATATATATATATATATATATATATATATATATATATATATATATATATATATATATATATATATATATATATATATATATATATATATATATATATATATATATATATATATATGTGTGGACCGAGCAGGGCCCAGCAAACCCCGACCCTAGGGAAAAACAGGGGGTTGCCTACTGTGGTTAAAATGGCAAATTATACTTATTAATGGTGGATTAAATCAAACAAAATATAAGAAAATGAAGATTTTTTTTGTTTTTCAATATTTTCTTTTTCATTTGACTGCTCCTTTTCTGCTAGTGAATGTTCCTCTTTGTGTTTTGATTTTATATGCCCCTATAAAGATTTGGTTGAAATTTTTTTATTTGGAGCACCCAGAGATCCTCTTCTAATTTCCTGACTGCACATGTTACATTTAGCTATTTCAAGCCTATCCTGAAATATTGTAAAGTACTCCCATATTTCTAAAGCTTATCTTTTGTTCAAAGTGACTGAAAGAATAAACAAAATAATGGTAATTCTAGCGTTCACAGTAGTGGATTTTTTTTGTATCAGACCAGGTTGCTGAAATTAATAACATACTTACTCATGGCGAGTTCAACTGGAACTATGAGTAGGGATTTGAATATATATATATATATATATATATATATATATATATATATATATATATATATATATATATATATATATATATATATTATATATATAGTATTAATGGTTTAATTTATTATTTTCCTAAAAACTTCAAAATATTATCATAAATTTAAAGTATAACATGTTATTCTTTAATTACAAATAATCAGTTTTATTGTACTATGAAAAAATGCCAGTTGAGCAGCCTATTTGAGATTAGTAAAAGCAAGTATATATATATATATATAGTAGTAGAGAAGAAGAATAGATCCATTTTGAGGCTAGATAAACTTTCGCGATGAGTTTGCTATATGATCATAGGAATAGAAAATTATAAGCAAATTTTATAGCTAATTTCGATATATATATTATATATATATATATATATATATATATATATATATATATATATATATATATATATATATATATATATATATATACTTACCAGATTTTTTTTTTTTTTTTTTTTGTAGGTTTGGCCTTTTTGTTGTCCATTATGCGTAAGTTAATGAACAGTAGTTTTTGGTTACATTAGGTTTGTTTGCTGGCTGTTAGGTGCAGTTTTACTCCTTTAAGTCCAGGTTAGGTTAAGTCAAACTAGTTTGTTAGATCTAGCAAATTAGTTTGACTTAACCTAACCTGAACTTAAAGGGTAAAACTGCGCATAGCAGCCAGCAAATAGACCTAATTTAACCAAAAACCACTATTCGTTAACTGCACATAATGGCCAACAAAAAGGCCTAACCTACAAAAAAAAACTATTCTCTAGTTATTATATATATAATATATATATATATATATATATATATATATATATAATATATTATATATATATATATATATATATATATATATATATATATATAGCATATATAAAAATATATATATATTATATAAAGGAACAAATCTTTAGCTTCTATATATATATATATATATACAAAATAGCTATAAAAAAAATTTAAAATTTTTTCTAACGCCAATGATCCAGCAACCTGGTCGTACTAGTAGAGACTCATAGGCTTTATTATTTTGTAATCCCTATGTGTAGTTCCCGTCAAACTCGCAACATATAGATATGTTGCTAGTTTCAGCAACCTAATTTCGTACAAAAAAATCCACCACAGTGAAAGCTACAATTACCAAAACAATAATTTTGAAATAATGTAGCTAAATGATACAAGTTTGATACTTAGCAATAAAATAACAATGATATGTATAAATACAGATTATATTGATAATTTTATATTTTGCATTTTTTAAACTTTACGTTAAGTAGGGTCTTACCTAGGTAAACGTGTTGATTCACTTCTGAATCAGAAAAAAATATTTTAAAATTTATTTTACTTTTTTCAAACTTTTATTATACATAATTATACAATGTGTATAGTGAGTCTCAATAGAAGAATAGATCCATTTTGAGGCTAGATAAACTTATGCGACGAGTTTGCTACATGATTATAGTAATGGGAAATTGTAAACAATATATATATATATATATATATATATATATATATATATATATATATATATATATATATATATATATATATATATATATATAGTTAACGAATATTTGTTTTATTTTTTATACATTAGGAGTTTTTGTTGACCAATATGTGTAGTTAACGAAGTGGTTTTTTGTTAGGCCTATTTGCTGGAAATTAGTCGTAGTTTTACCCTTTGAATCTATATTAGGTTAAGTTGAACTAGTTTCTTAGATCTAATAAACTTTTGAATATATTCACATATTGGGTCAGGCCTTTTTTTTTTTTTTTAGCCATTAGGCTTAGTTAATGAGCAGTGGTTTTTTTTATTAGGTTAGGTTTATTTCCTAGCCATTAGCTGTAGTTTTACCCTTTGAGTTCAGGTTTGGTTAAGTCAAATTAGTTTATAAGATCTAACAAACTAGTTTTTTTTTTCGACTTAAAGATTAACCATTGTTTGTTAACTATGCCTAGCATCTAAAAAGGTCTAACCTACCAAAAAATCATTCATTAAGTGCATATATATATATATATATATATATATTTTATATGTTTTCCCTCTGAAATAACTATAAAATTTGTTTGCAATTCCCATATCTACAGTCACATAGAAAACTGTGTCCCTATGTTTTTATTCCAGTCAAACTCGCAATGTGTAGGTATGTTATTAGTTTCAGTAACCTGGTCTTATACGAAAAAAATCTACTACTGTGACACTAAATTACCATATATATATATATATATATATATATATATATATATATATATATATATATATATATATATATATATATATATATATATATATATATATATATATATATATATATATATATATATATATATATATATATTATATTGCACATTATTGCTTGTGAAATATATACTAATTTAACTTCTTGCAACATTGAAAATTATTGCAGGTAGAATTCATCAGTTTTGGCAACCATGACTTTGCACATATTTTATTTTGTTGCATACAAAAGCCATGATGAGTCTTGTTCGTGTTGAAGATGTACTGTATATTTATATTCATGAAAAATGTAGATATTTGCTAGTTGAATAAATGATGTTGTAAGTCTTTCTATGTAATAGTTTTGGTTTTATTCTTATTTTAATTGCATTTTCTGTGTAAAAATGGTTAAAACTATAGAACAGTGTTACGGGAAGAAAAAGAAAGTTTCCTCCTCTTTGAAAGCTCAATGCTCTAACACAGAGCTATTCTCGAACCAAAAAAAGTTCAATTCAAGAACAGTTTTAAGCAGACGAGCTCGCATCAACGAAATATCACCTCATTCTCAAGATTTACATTATTACAGTGCTATACCTGCAGTAAATAAGTTGGTAATTATAGAACAGTTACTGGAAGATGAAGGAGAATTTCCTTATCTGGGGTCAAACTGACTGAGAGCAAAAAAAAGCTTGTTGCTCTACCGCTGAACTATCCGCAAACCCAGAAAAGTTTGATTCAAAAACAGTTTCAAGCAGACAGTAGAGCATCAAGCTTTTGTTGTCATAAAACTAACCACCCTTGAAATATAAATTATGATCAAATTTTTTATTTTTTTTATGAAAGAATCTATTTATGTTCTTTGTATTTTTTGTGGGGAGTAAAATAGTATTCATATTTCAATGTTCGGTATAAAATAAATTCATAAATGCAATAACCCAAAAATATTTCCACCTTTTGAGATAGATTTTTTGCTGAAATTTGAAATATTTTCTATGGTCTGCCCGAAAGAAAACCCATATAGACAACAAAATAAAATTCAATTAAGTGAAGTTGTTAAAAGCTGAATATTAATGTTTTAAAATTTTCCACATATTTGTAAGGATAAAGTTTTTTCTGAAATGGGGTAAAATTAACCATAAAAAGAATTTCTAACTTTTGTATTTTTCAACCAATCTGCATGAAGATTTCAGAGATTATATATTTGTACAAAATATAATTTTTATTTAGAATAATTTTTGTATACAAAATCATTATAGTGCTGTGCATGGGAAAATATTTAAAAATTTTCCCATTTACATCAGCAAAAAGATTAGGTTTACAAAAAATTGTCCTAAATAAAAAAAAAAAATATTTGTCCCAGATGTACAACCTTTAAGAATTTCATTAACTTTGCTTAGGGAGGAAAAAGATTATACCCAAAATCATTTTTTTACAACAAAAAAATTTAGGTTCTCAAGATTGGGTATTTGTGGTCATTTAATTTTTTGGGGGTACGAGACAAAAAAATTAAATTATAGCAAAATAAAAATAAATTAAAACTATCCACAGGTCAGTTTTCAAATTTTCAGTTAAAGATTGCATAAAATTTGCCCCATGCATGTATTTGATTTTTGTCAAACTTTTCAATCAAAATTTTTTTCTTCTAGTTTAATTTTAGATAATTTATAATAATAGTCTTAACTATTTAGATTAGTAAAAAGCACTACTCTATAGCAAGCAGCGGTTAGTTTTCACCCCATTTCATTTTCTGGTCACCCAATTTTTGAAAATTTTTTAAAATATGAAGGTTCATATTTCTATATACTTTTTTACCTGAAAATGTTAAAGAAGGTTTATATTTCGCAAAAAAAGTTATTAATACAGCTGTATCAGGTTATGCCAATATTTTTCCCCTTCCTAAAGTTGGAATTTTAAAGATTTTGGTTAGATTTCCCCCCTTTTATGGTATTTTTTTAAGATGAAAAATTTGCTAATAAAATAAGGGAGTTTTTTTTTTTTTTTTTTTTTTTTACAGTTCTGAGTATGATAACTCATTTTAGAGAGTAATTAAATTTCAGTGACTACTATAGACATTATGTCCAAGATTGATCACTATAAATTATGCTTATAATTTCTCATTCAATTTTGTCTAAATTTTCCTATATATTGTGAATGAATTAGGTAATTATTTTATTATCTTAAATATAGCTTTCCTACTTTATATTAATGGCTGTTGAGATCAGTAATGATTGGAATTCAAAGATTTAAGGTCAATAACTGTCTGGTAAACTGATGAAAATTTCTGATATTTAAAAAAAAAAAAAAAAAAAAAAATTAATTTTTAATTTGTGATTTTTGTGTATAAAATTAAATAGCAGTAAAAATGAATACTTATTACTAATTAGGAAATTTGTGACAAAATTATTTATTTGTGATAATAACTTATAAAAATCCATTAGAATTTTTTTTTATTAAATAAGAAGTGAAATGCTAAAAAAAAAAAAAATTCTGGCTCTTTATTTTTTATTTTATTTTGAGATCTGTATTAGCATTATTATATATATATATATATATATATATATAATATATATATATATATATATATAATATATTATATATATAGTATATATATATATATGCTTTACAGAGGAATAAAGAAAATTGTGGTAATTAGAAACATAATATATACAGGTATAAAATAACTACCAAAAGTATATGAATAATGTTTCTAATTACTATTATTTTCTTTACAGATAATTTTAATTTTAACAGATGTTTACAATCGCATCTAAAAGTTTTATTTATTTAGTATTTTAACAAAAATGTAAATTTAGTCGAAATTCTTAAAACTTTTAATTTGCGAATAATTTATTGAAATATCTCTCTTCATCATATTAAAATACTTGAAATATTTTTTAAAATGTCGGAAGGAAGACCTTTAATGCAAGCATCATCACATGATGCACCAAAACGAGGACAAAAATATCCTGCTCGTAATAGCAGAGAGGAAGTAGAAATCTCAAACTCGGAATCAATTCCAATTTTACATACTGTTGAAGATGATTTTGATGATGATGATGACTCAGTCTTAAATGAGAATAGAGGTTATACTGTATCAGGTCATCATATTGACCAAGGACAACAGGAAACTACGTATGTTTTATATATATATATATATATATATATATATATATATATATATATATATATATATATATATATATATATATATATATATATATATATATATATTATATTATATATATATATATATATATATTATTTTTTTTTTTAAAGCATTTGAACTGCATGGATATATTTATTTCAGTATTATTTGATAGTAATTGTTATATTGTTTTAATAATAATAAGATAATGTATATTGAACCTAAAATTTATTATGTATGTAAGAAAGTTTTAGAATAACTTCAACTTTCAAATGCCTGCATTTAAAGCTAGTAAAATTTTTAATTAAAGCCTAAACCTTAAACTATATGTAAAAAGTTTATTAAAAAGTAACAAATTTTTTTTTTTTAAATTTTATCTCACAGAAACAATTTTAGAATAAAAAATGTTTGAGAATATAATAAGTTTTCAAAAATGTTTTTAAATATTAATTTTCCTTTTTTTAGGAATATGGAAACACTCATTCATTTGATCAAAGGAAATATTGGAACTGGGATTTTAGCCATGCCAGATGCCCTTAAAAATTCAGGTCTATACACTGGTATTGGATTATTGCCAATCGTGGCAGTTATCTGTATCCATTGTATGCATCTTTTGGTAAGTTAATAAATTTTTATATTCATGTACCGACTCTAGGCCAAATTTAACTGAGTCCTTGACCCTACAGAAATATATACCTATGTACATAAATTTATTTTTTACCATTTTTGAACAATGTTGACATTTTTCACCACTAGTCCCTCTCTCTATAAATATTTATGCACACGTTAGAAAAGGAACCACATTCTTCTCTCTCCTTAATTTTAATTTTTTTCTCTCCACCATCACCACCCTTTCTTAAACATACCTTACGTTATTTTAATTGGGTTCTACATAGTGTATATGTGAACTGTTCTGGGAATGATTGCTTTTACCGAGTTTCACAATATACAAAAATGACCTAAAGAAAATCTACAATCTATGAATTTAGTATTTGAGCAGTTATCTTTGAAAAAAAATAGTCAAACAATCCTGCCATAGGACAATGCCTTCCGGTTGTCACCCAAGGTGAGTTTGGATGTGGAAGCTGATTTGATACCTCTGTCTCTGTCTGCCTGCAGAACACACAATTTGGTCACTTTTTCTTTACCTTCAAATCTTCATGAACTTGATGATTATGGCCACACATACAATTTAACTGACTTTAAACCCTAATTTTTGACCTTTCACATTGGTGATTACCACCATCGCCAACTTTTTACACCTTCATAACATATACCTATAATACCAACAGTGCATTGTGGTTGTACCGTGTCCACAGGTATGTTAAGCTCTGCCATCCTTCATAAAATCTGATCAACAACGAGTTCTCCTCAAGGTCTCGTTCCATGCTCATATTGAACTGCATACAAGGTCATCCATTACCAGTATATACTGATGTTTATGAAACAGCAGATGGTTTTGATGGCTCACTTTCCCTACTCATCAGCATTCACAACTTAATTGTTTGAGTTGACCCTGGCGATTTCCAGAATTATAATGCTCAACTTAAGTCATTTGCGATATTCCCTGAGTTCTGAAGTGAAAGAAGTGTATTTAGGGTCTGGTCAGTCAGAAATCTCCTACTCTTATCATATAAAGGTTTCTCAAGTTCTTCACACAGAAAACTTTGCCTTTTTTTTTAGCTAGGTCCCATCCCACGTTGTAATCCTTGGTAATGAACAATATATATATATATATATATATATATATATATATATATATATATATATATATATATATATATATATATATATATATATATATATATATATATATATATATATATATATATATATATATATATATATATATATATATATATATATATATATATATATATATATATATATATATATATATATATATATAAAAGCTAATTTTTTCATAATAATGAAGGTGGATTGTTCAACTACTGTCAGACTGGTCCTGTTGCCGCCATAATCGTCGTAAGGAGGTGGTCCTTTCGTGAATGCATATAGGACGTACCAGTTTTAGCCATAGTCACTATATGTCTGGAAACCGTCCTGTATGTCCGTTCCAGTTAAAGCCATGGTCACTATATGTCTGGAGACCGTCCTGTATGTCCGTTCTTGTCGCTAACACATCTTTCTCTGTTTACAATATCTTTGTTACTGACTGCTTCCCGTGTCATGTTGTACCTTTCGAAACCAAACTTTAGTTCCTTTTTTTCAGAATTTCCATTTTAATATTAATAGAAAGATAAAACTTCTATAAGATTCAGTTCATATTTCGGGTCCTTATTCTTTTCGTCTTGAGTCGTCCCTGATGCTGGTTTCCTAACTCAGTATTGTAACTTTTTTGGTGTTCATTGGCGATTCCTATACACTTACTTAAAAAAAAAGTGTCGTTGTTTTCAGTGACCAGTAGTTACACCTGTGCAAAAAAAAAAAAAAAAAAAAAATTTAGTAAATAACAGCCAAGATTACTTGTCCAAAAACCCAATCAGTTAGGAAGACCATTCTTAAACTGGAATTAAACCTGTAACCACAAGACCACTCATAACACTTTGCAATTTTGTAGCTGATGCTTAACTTTGATATATATATATATATATATATATATATATATATATATATATATATATATATATATATATATATTATATATATATATATATATATATATATATATATATATATATATATATATATATATATATATATATATATATATATATATATATAAGCTAATTTTTTCATTATAATGAAGGTGGATTGTTCAAATGAATTAAAAGAAAGAATTGGTATCAGAAGTCTAGACTACGCAGATGTTGCAGAAGAAGCCTTCAGAACTGGACCACTCGTTTTACAACCCCTGGCAACAACAGCTCGTAGAATCATTAACAGTTTCCTCATTATTACACAAATGGGATTTTGTTGTGTTTATGTAGTTTTTATATCTGCCAATATTAAACAAGTAAGGACAGACTGTTTATTATTGGAATTTACTTTTTAATACTATGTTTAGTTTAAATATATAATGGTAAATTGTTTATTATTGAGAATGCATTGCTTATCTTATCCTTTATTCTCCACCAAAAATTCCTTAATTCTATATTTTTCACAATTCTTCTAGATAAGTTAATAAAACTTTAATGGAATATTACATTTCTTTAATTATATTATTTTTCAGTTGGTATATATATATATATATATATATATATATATATATATATATATATATATATATATATATATATATATATATATATATATATATATATATATATATATATATATATATATATATATATATATATAAATATTATTATTATTTTTAATCTAATATCACTTTTTAACTTTTACAGGTTATGGATTGCAAGTATCCTGATACAATTTTAAACATATATTGTTACATGGCAATATTGCTTTTACCACTTCTAGCTCTCTCTATGATTCGTTCACTAAAGGTTTGATTTATGACATTATATTAATGAAACCTTTAGAATTGTATGCATTAATATATTGTAAGTAATAATAGACCTTTTCTTTCTAGTTAAGTAAATTATAACATTCATCCCAACAGGTTCTGGCTCCCTTTTCTCTCCTAAGTAATTTCTTGTTGATCTTAGGATTATCCTTTTGTTTTTATTTTCTTCTCCAAGATTTACCATCGTCTGCAGATCGTAAGGAGTTCTCTTCTTGGGCACAACTTCCTTTGTTCTTGGGTACATCCATATATGCTTTTGAAGGAATTGGAGTGGTATGTTTAAGCTTCTAAAATTTTAGATTTTTCCATTGAGTAATAGTAAAACTTAAAAATATATTAAGTTTTTCTAGCTAGCTTTATATATTAGATCCTTTAAATTTATTTTGATGAAGACGTAGGACGGTTATTTGCTAGAAATAAATAATTATCTTACATTTGTATAAAGTTTTAAATAATCATTTTTTCCTACTCAATTGTTTCAACAGGTTTTGCCGCTTGAAAGAAATATGGCAAGACCAGAGGATTTTCGAGGCTATAACGGAGTTCTAAATACTGCTATGATAATTGTCACTTGCGGATATATAGCAGTAGGATTTTTTGGCTACCTTAAATATGGAGATGCAGTTTGTGGTTCCATTACGCTTAATTTACCGGCAGGAGACAAGTAAATTTTATAAGTTAATTTTAAGATAGTTCTTGTTTAAATTAATATTGTCTTGGGGTTTATAACATTTATTTTTGTAAATTATTTTCTTTTTATTTAGAATCAACAGTTTATAAATCTTAAAATACATAGACAGATATTGAATAGTAGTAAAATGTGAATAGATTTTACATTTAAGATAATTTTTCTTCCTTAAATAGAGTAAACTCATGAGCGAATATTTTTATTGCTGAACGTCAAAATCAAATATGTTAATTTTAATAATATTGTTTATTAAATATAAGAGTTTTAAATTTCTAGCATTTTAGATTTACAAGTTTGTATATAAATTTTTTGAGCCATGTTCTTAAATGTATGTGCATTTTTCATTATTTCAGTTTGGCACAAGTTGCCAAGGTGTTAATGGCCCTGGCTATCTACCTGACTTATTCTCTGATGTTATATGTACCAGTACAGATCCTTTGGCCTAATATAAAATATCGCTTTCAGACGAGAAAGTCGAGAAAAATTGGCGAATACTGTTTTCGTGGTTTCCTCGTTATTATTACCTGTAAGTTAAAAAAAAAAATAAAAAATTTCTTTTGCCACCTATGTAAATGATCTCAAACATATATAGCTCTTTTCAAGTAGTTTCATAGTTTATTACTTTGTAAATTCAGATTATTTTTAATTATATAAATTTAGTCAATAATTACTATTTGAATGTATACAAAAATTAATAATATACATCAACTTTAATAGAAGATATATTTGGAAATGCTTATAACCATTTAAAATTCATATTATTTCTTTACAGTTGTATTAGCAGTCGCAATTCCAAATATCGGATTGTTCATTTCTCTTGTTGGGGCTGTAGCATCCTCGACTCTTGCAATCATTTTTCCTCCTATCATTCAGATGGTTACTATGTGGCATAAGTAAGTTTTCAATCATTTATATTAATTTCATTCTCCAAAACTGAAGTTATTTTACTCCTCATTGGGGTACGACACTTGCATATTTACCTTAAAATGTTCAGAGATTGGATAGATTGACAGCAACTGAAAACGTTCAATCGAGCATAAAAACATTTCCGGGTAAAAGAATTTGGGTTGAATGTTGCTTTATTTATTTTCCAAGATCCTTTTTTTTTTACAATTTAAAAACTAAAATTTTTAAAACCTTATTAACTTAATTTATATAGTAATTACTTATGAAAAATGTTTTTCACTTTGTTTTAAATAAAAAGGATATTTCTGTATGCAAATTTACATGTAATTTATTTTTTCATTCTTCACACTTCACGCACGCCAACAGAATTTCTAGTCATCCATTAAGGAATTTTTTTTTTTTACATAAATTCATGAATAACCTTATAAGTAATTATTTCATCGTTCATATTAATCTCTCAGTATTATTACTTTTCTGCTTTACATTCTTCATTTATTCAAACTTTTATATATCTTTGTGCCGTATTTCTGCTCCAATTATTAGTCTTTTTAACAGATTATTCAGTCTAATTATTATTATTACTATTACTTATATTATTTATAGATATAACATTATTATTAATTATACCTTCTTTGTGAAAGGTCTTGTGACTAGTCTTTCTATACAGACCTAGGCTTATCTAAACACTTGCTTTCTCTTCTTAGTTTACCTTCTTTTCCAAAATTCCTCTTCTACAGTTTTTGTAGGAAAATATTCCAAATGTACTTCCCAAGCTTCTTTTCCTAAAAACCTTTACAGATTTTCTAACTAATTTCACACACCATTTGTCCTTTTTTCTTTTTTGTTTCCAATTGATTAAATTGAACTTCATTCTAAAGCTTTACGCTTTCTTGAAAGTTTTTTTTATTGTCATTCTATGTTAAGTTTGTTGATATGGTATTTTACTTTTCCACATTTTTTTTTATTACAGGTATTTTTCAGGCATGTTCACTTATTCTTCCCCCTACCCATCTTTTCAAATATAAAATTGAATTTTTCACATCTCGTTGCTCGAATAATAATAAAAAAAAGCAGAATAATTATTTATATTTGAATTTATGCAATATAGATTTTTTTATAAAAGCTTAACAAGAGTTTTTAAAAACATCATTTTCTTTTAATACATGAATTAAAATCTTTGAACATCGGATTTTATTGATTGTTAGATTAAGTAATGATAAATAATGACAAATTGATAACAATGTAATGCCTTTTCGGTGCCATTGGGAAGTGAGACAGACAACAGTAGATATGTAAAAAAAAAATGTCACTTTCACATATACCACTCTTTTATTACTGATGTTCTGTTCATTTACATTTAGTTGTTCATTTTCATATGTATCTTGATTTTCCAACTCTGTTAAATCATGACCTTTCTCTCCTCTCTCTGTTTCCAAGTCTATTTTGTTCCTTATTAATTTGTGTCCTACGACATCCTAAATTTAATTTTTTTCATTAATTTAATATTACCCATTCACTTTTCAAATATGCTTGTCTCTTTTAGATTTTCATTCCTTGTTTTCGTGGTCGATTCCACTTTTAATTTGCAATTCTCTTTAAACAGTTAGTATGACCCTTTTTATTGAATGCTTCCCTAGGAAGCATGTATAAACTTTCAAAATTCCTTTTTTTTAAACTTTATTTATTCTTATCCTTATTTATTTTTGATCTTGATAATTTTTCATCTCATTTTTTCAAATTTTTGTTTAGTAATAATTTTCATTTTATTCATCCAATTATTTTTTACTCTTTATATTATTTTCTTCTTACCATATTATATGTGATCTATCTCTTATTTAACCAATTATTTATTTTTTTAATTATTAACTCCCACAGAATTGAGAAGATTACTATAGTGAAATGCATCAGCATTATTATTTTCGGTATCATATGTTTCTTTACTGGCACCTACTCAAGTTTCTTCGCCATTGTTGAACACTTTGAGAATTCAGCCCCAGAACCAGAACTTATATGCTAAAAGTACAAATATGTTTTAAATATATTATTATTATTATTTAGTTTTTAATAGTAAAGAAGTGATATAGATTTTATTTTTATATTCTTCTATTAATTTGAAGTGTCTGTGGTATAGATTTAATATTTTAGCAATTCACAAATCAGTATCAATTGGCGTATTTGTTTTTCCCCCCAAGAGGTTTTATATATTTTATTTCTTAAAATGTTAGTTTTGTAATTTTATATTTTGTTAACTAAATAAATTGAAATTCTCAGTCATTCACGAGTCATAAGTGAGATTATTATTCCTGTTAAGAGTGGTAGAATTGTATTTGGCAATATGATTTGAAAAAGTAATTGTCAATTACAATTTAAATGGTTTTTAAGTGTTTAATAATTTTATACATTTAAATAAAATAATTGCATATCATTCATTTTTTTCAATAAACTATTTTAAAATTGCTTTTTTGAAATTCTTTGTATTTGCTCTTTAGAATATTTATATGGGCATTTTACAGTATTAGTTAGAACATTTGCAGTGTTAGTGTAGAATGATGTAGAATGAATTTTTAGATTTAGATAATAGCAGATTTCCTATTTAAATTTAATGTATCTTAAACTTCAACCTCATTACCATTATCATTATAGGAATACCTTTAAAACGCTTTACAGCATAGTTTCTTTATCAAACCTAAAGATGTTGTTTGTATACTGTGTATTCTAATGGACGCTTTGCATTGAGACGCTTTTTGTTTAATTATTCTCTTTTATAAAGAAAATATAAATTGCTTTTCATACTAATTAAGAATGTAGATCTTTCTGTGCTTTAAGAAGATAGTTAAGTGGTTATTATCATTATTTGCCGTTGAGATAGTTAACATAGTAATATTAATAGGTTTGAAATTTTATTTTTGTGAAAATGTATTTGGGGCAGTAAATTTGAGCTTTTTAGAAGGAATCGTTCTGTAAGAGGGAAACCGGAGAAAGGAAACATTAAATATAAAAAAGAAATATTCGAAAGATTAAAATAGTAAGGGAAAATGCGAGACTACTATTAAAAAGGGGCGAGTTAATGTTAAATGTGAAGAATTTAGGAAACTACTTAGTCATTTTTGTCTGAAGAATATATTCAAAATTATCATGTATATTTTATAGTGTTCTGTGATCAATAATGTTAAAATTTTGACATCAATTTTTCTTTTTTTATATTATATATATATATATATATATATATATATAATATATATATATATATATATATATATATATATATATATATATATATATATATATATATATATATATATATGAAACTTGTTTAAAAACTTGTCCTTTGCTTATAAATGTTGATGTAGTTATATGTTTTCAATGTTCTCTTGTCGACAATACCTGCCTTACCAGGAAAGTTAAGTGACGAGGGTTATCAATCAGTAGTGCAATTTTTATTTTATTATCTTTAAATTATATATATATAATATATATATATATATATATATATATATATATATATATATATATATACATATATATATATATATATATATATATATATATATATATATATATATATATATATATATATATATTGGGTAAAAACGTTTTGAGACCCTAGGAAATGTGCTAAATTAATATGGATATATATGTATGAAATATTTTGGATTTTGTTTTCTAGAATTTTAAATAAGTTCTTAACTGAAGACAATAAAATTTTAGGTTCAGATTCACCAGTTAAAATTTGAGTGCGAAACCTTTTGATAGTTTTTCATTTTCAAGAACAAATACTTGTTTATAGCAAAACAAATAGATGAAAGAATTTTATTTCCTCGAGATCTTCTAAGGAAAATTTTAATCATATACTTATCAATCCATCTGAGAATCGGTCTTATATAAATGCCAAAGTAGTAACTATCACTACTAAATAATGTTACTCTGCAGATTCTAAAATTTCAACATTTGATGTAAATTATCAGCTAGTCAAGTTTTATTGAATTTTTATTTTATTTTAAAACGGCTTATGGTCTCTTCAATTTGATTGTATTTTGTTCAGATTGGTTCAGAGTATTAACTAATAATTATCAAATTACCTGTTCTTAAAACACCAAATAATATTTGCTTAATATTAAATTTTTCATATTGTGACCTTTAATTTTTGGCCTGTAATTGGATAAATTATTAGCCATTTATCATGATTTCCAAAACTTTTATTCACTATCGTGGAATTTTAAGTCGATGTATAGAAACTATGCATTCTCAGCAGGATTCTCTCATCCGTTTCAAGAGGCCATTCATTAATTTTATAAACATTCATTTTAAAATTTATTTAGCATTTCTAAGATTGTAATAGTATTATTATAAAAATTAATTTTGTACTTTATATCTTTTGGTTTGCCAATATGCAAATATATTTATTTCTAATAACTCCTTGTTTTATTACCACAGGACCAAAGTTTCACTATTTGATGCAATATATTTGTATTAAGAAGATAGGATTCTGAAACTTTTAAATTTTGTGAGACTTGAACATTTACCAGTCACTTATAACTTAAAACCATTTAATAATAATGAATATGTCCCCAACTTCACCTCAAGAAGACTGATATTTGATTTTTTATTAATGTTTATAAGTGATTGCATTCTAAAAAAAAATTTTTTTTAATCATAGATCAAGCTTCCGTTTCTTAAAAATTTTACATAGGTTTGTTTTGATAAACTCAGCTTAATAAACAAGGCTTTTTCAATAGCAAAATAGATGAGTGTAATAGATCTTGCTCGCAAATGTATCGCCCAAATAAGGGTTAGAGATTCTTATCACCTAAAAGGAAATTAGTCTTAAATAAGTCTTGTAACAAATACAAATCTCACATTTGGTGCAAAACATCATAACGACGTAGAATGTTTGATTAATATTTAAAAATTGTTTTAAATAAAGGGTAATATTTATAACATTATTTAAACTTTATTATATATATATATATATATATATATATATATATATATATATATATATATATATATATATATATATATATATATATATATATATATATATATATATATATATATATATATATATATATATATATATATATATATATATATATATTCGTACGTGATACTCAATCATGATTGAACAAAATACTCTTCAAAATCTCCATAATTGTTCACAATAAAGGAATATCTTAATATTTTAGGAATGTAGATCTTTCTTACGCCATTATGTCTTTATAACTTTGTTCCCATCTTCTTTTACATTTGACCACACTGGGAAATAATGACTGGAATTTTGGGCTTGTTATTCGGTCCAGTGGGAACATTTTCAATTTTTCTCATTACTAGTAATCCATCTATGACTCGTCCAAACACCACATGTTTATTGTCTAAAAAATCACACTTTGAACACGTAATAAAGAATTGACATCCATTAGTATCTTTACCACTATTTGCCTGTTTTGGGAAAAGGAGTTTCAAATAAATTAATGTATTATATAATTATTATTGCAAATATTGTAGCAAGTAATAACATTTATATACTAAGAGACTAAAATAACAACTTGTCATTTTATATAAATATTTTAACGATTTCAGTTATTAGTTTCGTTGTTTACCTTATATATATATATATACTTACTTACTTTACTTTACTTTTTTTCCCCTTGGACCTTCCTCACTGGAAGGGCCACACTGCATTCAGGAAATCCGCGACGGCCGCCGGCCGAGTCCAAAGGTCTCTCACAGAGATGATGTGATGGAGGATTCTGTGTTGGGTAAGGGAGGGGCATCTCAGAAGGAGATGTTCTGTTGTGTCTGATTCTAGCATACATCTTTGACATTTTGGGGATAGTGTGTTTTGTATATTGAATCTATGTTTGTATGCTTGAAGGTTAGGGTGGTGGTCTGACCTTAATCTGGATAGGGTGATTTGGGTTTTGCGTGGTAATGTGTTTTGTGTATTTGCTATGTCGGGGGGTTTTTCGTTGAGAAGATGATTTGGTTGGCGGGTGTTGAGATAATTTTGTGTTATGATGGTGTGTATGTGTTTGATTAGTGGTGTGTTGTTTGCAGTAGGTGGAATGGTTCTGAATATATTACTGTAGTATAGGGCAGGTGATGATGGAGGTAATTTTAGACGGTGTCTTGTGTGGTCTTGTAGGGTATAGTGACAGGGGTGTGAAATGTCTAGGGTGTTTGTGTAGAATTGGGTTCCTATCATGTCAAGGTGAGTTAAGTGTAGGTCTGATGAACTGTTTGTATGCTGTGATGAGGGTGGTTAGTTCGTTACTGAAATTGTTATGTGACAGTGTTCGGATGATGTTTAATTTCCTGTTTGCAGTGTTGGTTATGTTTTCGATGTGTTTTGAGAAGGTGAAGTGTGTGTCATATGTGAGGCCTAGGATCTTTGGGGATTTGTTTAAAGGAATGAGGGTATTATTTAGTTTTACGTGGGGGTGGAGGGAAGATTGGTGTCTGTCGGTAGTGATAAGAGTAATTGAGGATTTTTCGGGGGAAGCTGTCATTCTGTTTGATTTTAGCCAGGTTTCTAGTTGTTGGATGTATGATTGAGTGAGTGTGGTGGCTGTGGGTATGGAGGGGTTTTATATTGTGATGGATATGTCGTCGGCGTATGTTATTAGTTTTATGTGTGGTGTATGTGGGGTGGGTAGGTCTGCTGTGTACAGGTTAAATAATAGAGGGGATAGAATGATCGAATTTCATCGAATCCAAAGATGGAATGGTGGCTCACCGATGTTGGGACCACCAATTCTTATGTTTATATATATATATATATAATTTTATATATGATAAACCGTAATATAATATAATGCTAATGTTATAATTTCGAGGAATATATGGAATGTTTATATATTATATCCAGATTATTATATTATATATTATCTATATATATATATATATATATATATTATATTATATTATAAATTATAATATATTTAGAATATCGGTGATATTGAAAATTGAAATTTGAATTTGGATTATTTCATTTTGAACCATCGGTGGAGTAGTGGTGAACGGACTTCCATCTTTTGGAGTTCGATTCCTCATAACCATATATATATATATATATATGTAATATATATATATTGTAAATTGAGGCGCTTCTCTTAAGCCCAAAATGAAACATTTATTTAATCTTAAGAAAATTATATAAAGTAAGTAATTATTTTCATCATCAGGACACTATGGGATGAAGTAAACCACAATAACTTAACCTATTTTATCAACAAATATCTACATACCATGGATAGGAGCCCAGGGCCAGAATGTTTCAAAACAAAGTTTTCATCTTTTGAAAAGCTTGGTCCTATTATATATACACAATGAGCCAGTGCCATCACCCTGATATATTATATATATATTATATATATTATATTATATATATATATATATATATATATATATATATATATATATATATATATATATATATATATATATATATATATATATATATATATATATATAATAGTATGGTTACTTTGCAGAGAGCAGAATATGATTAACCATTTGCCCCTCTTTCACACCCTCATGAAAATTTTTATAAACTTAAAGACTATTTTATTTAAGAAATTCCAATTGGATCAGAAAAAGTTACATTTACAATTAAGGCTTATCACACCAGAGCTTAAAAGGTAGACTATTTTCAACCATAGAAGTATACGAAAACTAAAATTTTCCTATTTGTCTTCATAGAAGCTATACCTGGCTGACTCATTCTTATCGGCTGGTAGTAAACAACAAATATTCAAAATGTCTGGTGGGTCATAAAAACTGGAATGCTGGAAGCCACAAGTTAGCTCTCTCTTCATCTTATTTCAGTTGATAATTCAAACAACTGTAATCAACATTTTCCCCAAATCTAAACTATTAATTGATCCTATTTTCATTATCTAAGTTAAATAAAATATATATTTAGATGAAATCTAATTAAATTTTTTTACTCATAGTGGCAATTTTATCTACAGCTATGATGTGTAAAAGATGTGATAGACAAAAAAATATATATATATATATATATATATATATATATATATATATATATATATATATATATATATATATATATATATATATATATATATATATATATATATATATATATATATATAATAAAAGATCAAAATAATATTCACCCTAACAAAATCGCCACCTTGAATCATAAAATCTTTTATCACTCTATGGAAAGAGGCCTTTTTATACCCAACAGGAACATTGTCCTTTTTGAATTCACCAGTGCAAAATTGTCGAAAGTTTTCTGCTGTTCTAGGGCAAACATCAGCAAACAATTCCATTATCATTCTCCCAATCTCCTGAAATTTAATATTACTTATAAAAATGAGCAGTATTAATAACTACAAAAGAGAGGTTATTATGAACTACTACTAAATTTATTAAGGGTGAAGTTTTATTTTTGGAAATTATTAGGAAATTACTTGAATAAAAGTTATATCAAAATATTTTCAATAATTGATGTACATGTATACACAAAAATTAATTGAAACTTTGAAATAATAATAATAATAAACTTACTGCTTGGCCAACTGTAATGTCAAAAAACACTACAGGATTATTAGGATTTCTTAGTTGCTGTTGAATCTGGTTCCAAGTTGGCATATTTAAACTTTTTATATATTTATAGGGTAGAGATATATTTTTATAATTATAATATATATTTATAATTTCTAATCCTTCATATAAATAAGGTTAAGTATTTGTGTGAAAGATTTTTTTTTTTATTATTATTATTATATACTGTAGTTTCCCTTTTTTAAAAACTGTCCACTTATCTTCAGTTATAGAAAATAGTTTAGAAATCCTGATGCATGGACATTCATAAAAACACAGTGATGTTAGAATGACATATATAGTTAATAATGCATTAATATCCTTAATATTTTTATAGATATTTTATTCTTTCTTGTTTTTTTTTCCTGAAAGTGATCGTAGTATAAATTAATGATAAGAAAAAAATGATTGAATGATTTGACTTAATGCAAATTGATAACCAATAGTTTTTCCTTTTCTTTTTAGCTTCATTCCTATGTATGAATTGAATTGATAAGCTTACCTTTCAGAAAACAGGGCCAAATTAAAGGCTGACATGTTCTGATAAAAAATCTTCAAAAATGTGCAAGTCAAAAGAAGTTAGTAAATTTATATAATGCTTGCATGTTCTAGATTTTACCATTGGAATATATATAAGATAGAGCATAAAGGTTACATTTGAAGTCAGTGTTAGATACAAAAATTATGAGTCTTTCTTAATTGATGGGTATGTGAGCGAAGAGTTTTGAAGAGCAGTGTCCATTATAATAGTGATAATATAAAGATAGTAACACAACAATTTAATGGGAAAGAAGAATACTGGAGAAAGTTAGAGATTGAGAGTTAATAAGATGAAAAGCTCAAGTTGGAGAGTTGTATGAGTAGAACCACCTTAAATGTGAAGCATACTCCATACAGAGGCAAATGACACCCTTATAAAGGGCAGGCAATTAAGGTGGTGAAGAAGTGAAGTTGGATATCTTTGAGTTGGAGATATGGCTGGAGTCTGAGGAACACCACCTATTAAAAAATTGAAAGAATGAGCTGCAGCAATGTATAACAGCTGGAAGAATGACCAGAATGACCAGAATGAATATGAGAGAAAGATAGCAAAAGAGGGAAGTTTACAAATAAAAGTTTTATGTCAGACTTTACCAAAGGCTTTAGATATGTCTAGTGATAAAGCAAAAAAATTCACCAAAATGCTAAAGGGCAGAGGACCAAAGTCATACTGGTGATCAGAGATATTTCCAAATCTTCCTGTTAAGATAGATTTGAAAAACTTAGAGCCACGGTTAAAGGTATAGGATAAAGGTTTGAGACTGGCCCCACCTTTTTTTTTTTTTTTTTTGGCACAGGTTAATTAAATGAGCAGACATTTCCAACAGGTAGGGAAAGTCAAAGTTGGAAAGATAGAGAAGAAACAGTTTACAAGGCAGAGTGCATGCTAGAAGCACAAGTTTTAAGAACCAAATGAAGGATACTATCAGGACCATACCCCTTCTTAGTGTTAAGACCTAAGAAAACTGAACATCTTTAAAAATTAAATAGGAAAAAATTTGTTGTATATATATATATATATATATATATATATATATATATTATATATATATATATATATATATATATATATATATATATATATATATATATATATATATATATATATATATATATATATATATATATATATATATTATAACAAAAATAAAATACAATATAAATAATAATTGTTACACCAAACTACAATTTCCAATTTCAAATGATTAAGCAAATATTTCAAATTTTCTCTTTCTAATATAATACAGTAAGATTTGAAAACAGTTTAGAAACTATTAATTCCAAAGCCTAATAGATTGACTTACAGCTCATTTGAAACTTATGTTAAGAAACTAAATTGTTATGGACCATATTAATTTAAGTAAGGCTGCTGGTCCTTATGGTGGCGTATATGACAGAAATCTAAAGGGGGTAAATGAAGCATTGCAAAGAAATTGTACTTAATTTTTAAACACATTTCATGAGGTACTGGAAAACTGGAAAATATCATAATTTTATCTTTTTATCATCTGCAATTTTGCAAACCTAGAAACCTTGGCTTAGGTGGAGATTGTTTCTTAGTTTCGATATTTTTTATATCAATATTTTTTTATATCGATATTTTATTTTAATCGATACTTTCCTTCCTAACGAGTTTCAGTTACCTTGACTGTTCAAGATATGTGTAATTTGTTCTTTTCAGTTCAGATACCTTAAATTTAGGTTATGTTATAAACTATAAGTACATTAAAATTATTATTATTTAGGTTAAATTACGGCATCTTCGGTAGTTCAGGTTATGATAAGTCGAATAAGGTTCTGCTAGAAAAGTAAGTAATAATAATTGTGTGTATGTCTAGTGTAATAGTACCTCTGGCAACTTTCTTGTTTAGTGTTAGGCTTCTCCGATATTTTCGATTTTCGATATTTTTTAACAATCGAAACTCAGGATCAATCTCCACCTTTACCGAAACCTTATATTTAGCTGCGTTCAGAAACCGAGCAAAGGCGAGCGGATCGCTGGCTTTTTGGCTGATAACCGTTTTTTCTCAACCTTCTGTGAGTGTGACGTCATAGTTCGGTGCCGACGACATAAAAATTCAAAAAATAGAGCCATCTTTTCGCTCGTTAGGACTATGGTAGGGCACTCTTCTTAAATGGCTTGTGGCGTTTTGTAAACATAGAAGTGGCGTACGCCATACTTTCATGTTTAAATAATTGCTTTATGGAATAGTGTTCTTTTGAAATATCCTTGTACTTAAAATTGAAACTGTGCTGTAAAAAGAAATTTCCGGGGGTTATGGATTTGCCGATTGGACCATTTTGTAGTATTTTCATTGTACTAAAGTATGGTGATAATGTGATTTGGCGATCGTTTCCCGAGAGGTCAAAACATGGGTCCTGAAAATATGGAATAGTGTTCTTTTGAAATATCCTTGTACTTAAAATTGAAACTGTGCTGTAAAAAGAAATTTCCGGGGGTTATGGATTTGCCGATTGGACCATTTTGTAGTATTTTCATTGTACTAAAGTATGGTGATAATGTGATTTGGCGATCGTTTCCCGAGAGGTCAAAACATGGGTCCTGAAAATATGGAATAGTGTTCTTTTGAAATATCCTTGTACTTAAAATTGAAACTGTGCTGTAAAAAGAAATTTCCGGGGGTTATGGATTTGCCGATTGGACCATTTTGTAGTATTTTCATTGTACTAAAGTATGGTGATAATGTGATTTGGCGATCGTTTCCCGAGAGGTCAAAACATGGGTCCTGAAAATATGGAATAGTGTTCTTTTGAAATATCCTTGTACTTAAAATTGAAACTGTGCTGTAAAAAGAAATTTCCGGGGGTTATGGATTTGCCGATTGGACCATTTTGTAGTATTTTCATTGTACTAAAGTATGGTGATAATGTGATTTGGCGATCGTTTCCCGAGAGGTCAAAACATGGGTCCTGAAAATATGGAATAGTGTTCTTTTGAAATATCCTTGTACTTAAAATTGAAACTGTGCTGTAAAAAGAAATTTCCGGGGGTTATGGATTTGCCGATTGGACCATTTTGTAGTATTTTCATTGTACTAAAGTATGGTGATAATGTGATTTGGCGATCGTTTCCCGAGAGGTCAAAACATGGGTCCTGAAAATATGGAATAGTGTTCTTTTGAAATATCCTTGTACTTAAAATTGAAACTGTGCTGTAAAAAGAAATTTCCGGGGGTTATGGATTTGCCGATTGGACCATTTTGTAGTATTTTCATTGTACTAAAGTATGGTGATAATGTGATTTGGCGATCGTTTCCCGAGAGGTCAAAACATGGGTCCTGAAAATATGGAATAGTGTTCTTTTGAAATATCCTTGTACTTAAAATTGAAACTGTGCTGTAAAAAGAAATTTCCGGGGGTTATGGATTTGCCGATTGGACCATTTTGTAGTATTTTCATTGTACTAAAGTATGGTGATAATGTGATTTGGCGATCGTTTCCCGAGAGGTCAAAACATGGGTCCTGAAAATATGGAATAGTGTTCTTTTGAAATATCCTTGTACTTAAAATTGAAACTGTGCTGTAAAAAGAAATTTCCGGGGGTTATGGATTTGCCGATTGGACCATTTTGTAGTATTTTCATTGTACTAAAGTATGGTGATAATGTGATTTGGCGATCGTTTCCCGAGAGGTCAAAACATGGGTCCTGAAAATATGGAATAGTGTTCTTTTGAAATATCCTTGTACTTAAAATTGAAACTGTGCTGTAAAAAGAAATTTCCGGGGGTTATGGATTTGCCGATTGGACCATTTTGTAGTATTTTCATTGTACTAAAGTATGGTGATAATGTGATTTGGCGATCGTTTCCCGAGAGGTCAAAACATGGGTCCTGAAAATATGGAATAGTGTTCTTTTGAAATATCCTTGTACTTAAAATTGAAACTGTGCTGTAAAAAGAAATTTCCGGGGGTTATGGATTTGCCGATTGGACCATTTTGTAGTATTTTCATTGTACTAAAGTATGGTGATAATGTGATTTGGCGATCGTTTCCCGAGAGGTCAAAACATGGGTCCTGAAAATATGGAATAGTGTTCTTTTGAAATATCCTTGTACTTAAAATTGAAACTGTGCTGTAAAAAGAAATTTCCGGGGGTTATGGATTTGCCGATTGGACCATTTTGTAGTATTTTCATTGTACTAAAGTATGGTGAT
>SEYY01000739.1:390144-440144 GCA_009176605.1 Armadillidium nasatum
GGAGGAATTGGTTTTGTAGAAGTGTGAGAATGGAAACTTGAGGAGGTAAATGAATTCAAATATCTAGTAATGTTGGGTGGAAGGTAAGGGTGGGACGGAAAAAGGAATAAAGAACAGAGTGGTAGAAGGAATGAAAGTATTGGGGGCCTAAGAAAAGTATGGAAGAAAGGAAAAATTTCGAAAGAAATAAAGATAAGAATGTTTGAATGTATGTGTTCACCTTCTGTATTGTATGTGTGTGAAACATAAGACGATAAGTGCTCTGTCGAGAAAAAGTTTCAATGTCTTTGAGATGAAAGATTTGAGAGCGATATATAAATTGAGAAGGATTGATAGGATTAGAAATGAAAGAATAAGGGAGATGTGTAAATTGAAGAAGGGTGTAATTGATAGAGAGGAGGAGGATGTGCTAAAATGGTTTGGACATATGTGAAGAATGAAAGAGAACAGAATGGTTGAAAGTACGTAGATCCGATGTAGATAGGGGAAGGGTAGGGGAGGGGAAGGCCGAAGTGGAGATGGGATGGATGAGAGAGAATTTTTGATGGAAGGAATTTGAGTTTAGACGAGGGTAGAAGATTTGTGGAGACAGAGATGGAGGGAGGTGGTGAAAGCGTTGAAAGGTAAGAATAGTTATGTTTGTAAGGGAACTGTGGCGGGCACCACCTCACGAAAGTGGGAAAGGTGATAGGGAAATATATATATATATATATATATATATATATATATATATATATATATAATATATATATATATATATATATATATATATATATATATATATATATATATATATATATATATTAATCATCCGCATCCGCATCCTCATCAAAATTAACATCCGCATCCGCATCCGCATCCGAACTTTTCAAAATTCAACCGCAACCGCATCCCATCCGCACTTTCGAAATTCAATCCGATCCGCATCCGCATTCCGAAAAAAAAACATCAAAATTCAACACCGCATCCGCATCCGCATCCGCAAATTGGAAAATATGACATCCGATCCATCACTAATATATATATATATATATATATATATATATATATATATATATATATATATATATATATATATATATATATATATATATATATAATATATATATATATATATATATATATATATATATATATATTATATAATATATGGGGAGTATCCACAACTAAACACCTAAAAAGCTCTTAGTAAAGCAACTTTTGTCATTTATGTTAAATCTTGCGAGAGAGTTACTTATTAACCTACTTCCTCTCTTGGTGAAAACATTCGTCATACATTTTTTCGCTTGTTTTTGAAAAGCCGAAATTAATTGTGATAGTGTCTTCTTCTTCTTTATACCTTGATGACATTCATAACTTACGTTTCATCATTCTTGTGCTTTAATTGTGATACTTTTTTTTTGAATTATCTATTTCCCTTAGTGGTTGTTCATTTGGGTTAGTGACGTCATAATCCCTTAAATACAACTGTGGGAGAGTATTAGGGGGGTCATATTTATTTTATCATTACTTTAATACATCATTTGTTTATTGGTTCTCTACAATCATGTCTTTCCTTCTTTTATGAGACTTCAAAATAAGGTAAGCTTCATATTTATTCATTTTATTTCTTTTGCACCCAAACCCCACCTAAAACGCACAAATATATATATAATATATATATATATATATATATATATATATATATATATATATTATATATATATATATATATATATATATATATATATATATATATATATATATATATAGTTCAGACCTTAGAGCAAAAGCTCTATTCCAAGAGGGGAACTTTCTTGGGAGTTTCTTTCTAGTATCAACATAAAAATGGAATAACATCTTCCAACACGTTAATTATATATATATATATATATTATATATATATATATATATATATATATATATATATATATATATATATATATATATATATATATATATATATATATAATATATATAATATATATATATATATATATATGGCTTAGGTGGAGATTGTTTCTGAGTTTCGATATTTTTATATCGATATTTTTTTATGTCGATATTTCATTTTAATCGATATTTTCATACCTATATTAGCCCTAGGCTACTATGTCGTGCAAACGTTCTTGTGTACGTTAGGTCTCTTTTACGGCAAATTCTTGTGTAGGTTAGGCCTCTTTTACGGCAAATTCGGTAGTTCAGGTTATGATAAGTCGAATTAGGTTCTGCTAGAAAAGTAAGTAATAATAATTGTGTATGTCTAGTAATAGTACCACCTCTGGCAACTCTCTTGTTTACGATAGGCTTCTCCGATATTTTCGATTTTCGATATTTTTTAACAATCGAAACTCAGAAACAATCTCCACTTTACCTATATATATATATATATATATATATATATATATATATATATATATATATATATATATATATATATATATATATATATATATATATATATATATATATATATATATATATATATATATATATATATAATATATATATATATATAGTACAAAATACAAATAAAAATTTCGCAAATGCTTAATTAATGTAATGGTTGTCATGCAATATTTACGATTATATTGAGTGTATGTATAACGTAGTTATGTAAGGCTAGGCGCGCACTTGCGATTTTATACCGCCGCATTTGAAAAACCGCGATTTCTCTCAAATATTAGGGTGCGCACACTTGCGACGAATTAACAGCAACTTAAACAGGAGGAAAATGGATTTTGAAGAGAAAAGTTGTGCTGTTGCTCTGATACTGCATGTAAGAAAAAATAAAAAAGTTAAAAAAAAAAAAATATTGGGTACAGCCACTTACAAGAAAAAGGCTACTTCAACTACTTCAAGAGCAGTTTTATTAAATGCAAGATAATTTGAGAACATAAAAAAAAAATATTACAAATCTATCAAATTAGTGTCATTCATTCTATTGAAACTCTATTAATTATTTTTCAGATTTATTTATCTCGTCAGAGGGTTCATTATTTTGGCAATTTGATAAAATATAAGTTTATTTTAAATATAAATTATATTAAGAGATAATATAAAATTCACTGATTTACAATTTTAAAATTGTTGCGTCTTGTACAATGTATGACCCAATCCGAGAACTCCTTGGGGGAAAAAAAAAAAAATTCAGTCAATTAGAATAATTTTTCTCATTAATATTCCGACCCTCTCTCTCTTTATATATATATATATATATATATATATATATATATATATATATATATATATATATATATATATATATATATATATATATATATATATATATATATATATATATATATATATATATATATATATATATATATATATATATATATATATATATATATATATATATATATAAAGGGGAAATATTAATAAACTCGTTGTCAGGCAAAATTTCTTACCGAGAATTGACACGCTTCTAAATTGCCGCCACCGCAAGTACGCTCATGTTTATTCCTGTCTGTGTAACCCATATTAATCTGCGGCTATTGAGCCGCGTCGCGCCACTTGAAAAATAATTGGTTTGTTTACAGTCTCTCATTGAAAACTGTTAGTTCTATTATCGCAAATAAATAACCGCGAGAATAAAACCGCAAGTGCCGGCCTAGCCTAACCTAGAGCTATTTATTTTCAAATTATTACAGTCAAAGGATTGTAATAGAATTTAGATCATAATAGAAAGACCCAGAAAAATTCACATTTTTTTAAACTTAAACTTTTTGTAAAGCTAGTTTTAAAATATAACATGCTTCAGTCCTGTTCTGACTGGAAATAAATTTCACTGAGCAAAGAAGCACTGCACATTCTTGTATTACAAACTATAGAAAAACCCACTACCACCCATCTCAAAACTGACCATTCAAACAAACGTACACGTGTATTATAATCCCAAAGAGATATAAACTAACACTATCACCTACAGTCTTTACTGACATCTAATATTAACTATTAAAATTTTTAATTTAATTTTCATAATAATAAACTAAATACAACTATATATGTGTCATACACAACTATTTTATAGTTAAAAGTTAAATTATAACTAACTTACCTAAACTAAGAAGGTAACTAAGATTGAAAAGTTAAAACATAAAACAAAAACTAATCTTTACAAAACCTCTTCCTAGTTAATAAATTTTTAAAAAACTAGTAAAGTTTAAATTTAACTACTACTAACTATTTTCCTCTCAATTTGATTCGATAATAACTAAAAGCCAGAAAAGTCTTTATTATAAATAAGGACAAATAGTAATAAATAGTAACATTAACAGTGAAAGAAATGGAATACCAACAGATATATATATAATCAACATTTTTAAATCCGTAACTCTTTGTTTTACGATAAACAACACCTAGCAACAAAGACTAAATTAGTGTTAATCAATATTATCATATAACAAAAAGGGTGAACGTAAAAAATCATTCAAAATAAAATTTTAATATTGCAATTTAATTAATATATATATATATATATATATATATATATATATATATATATATATATATATATATATATATATATATATATATATATATATATATATATATATATATATATATATATATATATATATATATGAGAGACAGGAATTCTAACACACTTGCTTTCATAGGCATTAATGAATAAACATTCTCCTAGATAACAAATTCAATTTGCTACTTACCAAGCAAAATGAAATCATTATCATCAATATTTTTAATTAACAACAATATTAATTGCTTCTAAAAATAAATTTTTACCATTTATTAAGAAGTACTACTAAGACTAAATATTATGACTTTTATTTTCACTAACGAAGCGTATAAACAACTTTTTTTTTTTAATTAAAAATATTTTTTAACATAAAATTATCAAAATAAATAAAAAGTATTACATAAATGTATAAAACAAATCAATATATATATATATATATATATATATATATATATATATATATATATATATATATATATATATATATATATATATATATATATATATATATATATATATATATATATATATAGGGTTTTATAAATTATATCTACACAAGGGGATTTTTTTTAATAGCCACTTTTTCGTGACTTTTTTTTTATTTTGCAACAAGAGGCAATTTTTTTTATGGCAAACTTTTATTTTTATTCTGCAAATTTTTTGTTGCAATGAACTTATTTTAATATATGTATTTGCTGGCCGTTAGGTTTACATTTACCCTTCAAGTCAAGGTTAGGTAAATAGAACTACTTTGTTAGGAAAAAAAATGAAGGGAAAAGACATGAACCATATATAAGATTTATAAAATAAACACTCGCCTCATTGACAAAATTTCAGGATTTTTCGCTCCTTTTTTCGATTTTTAAAACTCGATAACTAATTTCCCTTTCGTTTCTCGGCGTTTTAAAAAATATTTTTCGTTTTTTGGGGGGTCATGTTCTACAAATAATATAAATTTAATTACAATCGACAAGGGTAGATATACTTTATAAGATCCTATATAATATATATATATATATTATATATATATATATATATATATATATATATATATATATATATATATATATATATATATATATATATATATATATATATATATATATATATATAACTTAGCATAGATTATATCCTATTAAACTAATTCCAAAGTTTACTTTTCAGTAAACTGCCAGGGACCTATTAATTTTTTTCCTTTTTATTTCTTGTCAATAATGACACTATGTGTATTCACATTGCTTAATTAAGTTAAGGTTATGTAACAGTAATTATAATTCATGTTAACTGCACCATTCATAACACTCTTAAATATATATATATATATATATATATATATATATATATATATATATATATATATATATATATATATATATATATATATATATATATATATATATATATATATATATATATATATATATATATATATATATATATATATATATATATATATATATATATATATATATATATATATATATATATATATATATATATATATATATATATATATATATATATATATATATATATATATATATATATATATATATATATTTTTATTTTCATTCCATATTATAACTAAATATGATTATTTAGAAACTTGGGCCAATGCTCTTTTTTAAACTTAAGTTTAATATAGTTTTATATTTTAAGAAATCACAACTAGATTTGAAATTTTACTTCATGTAATAATAATAATAATATTAATAATAATAATAATAATAATAATAATAATAATAATAATAATAATAATAAAGGAAATACTGTTAATATTAAAAGAACAGTTTCGACTTTAATTCTATATCAGGTCAGTAATGTTATTATAATATATTAAAAATTAAGTTTTAATATTACACCCAACAACATTTAAACCAAAGATACACACTCGTAAAGAACGAAATTTTTTACCATTTAAAAAATAAATAAAAAAAAATTACAAGGATTAAAGTTAATCATTATCCAAATTTTTGTTATAAATTAAAGACAAAAACCTTGATTTTGTGTAAATGTGAACGGTGAAAGAAATTCATACCTTTCATAAACGTTTTCAATTAACAAAATAATATAATCATATTCTAAACTCACGAATACAGTTGTCATAATTCAGCTTCAATGCCAGACTAGAACATAAATACTAATATACTAAAAAGCATCTAATATATATATATATATATATATATATATATATATATATATATATATATATATATATATATATATATATATATATATATATATATATATATATATATATATATATATATATATATATATATATATATATATATATATATATATATATATATATATATATATATATAATAATATAATGGGGAAAAAAAATTATATTTACAATTTGTTTGTTTCCTATGATTGTCTATGGAATGCTTTCATATATATATATATATATATATATATATATATATATATATATATATATATATATATATATATATATATATATATATATATATATATATATATATATATATATATATATATATATATATAATATATATATATATATATAAATAATAAAACTTTGTTAAAAAAAAAAAAAAAAAAAAAAAAAAAAAAAAAAAAAAAAAAAAAAAAAAAAAAAAAAAAAAAAAAAAAAAAAAAAAAAAAAAAAAGAAAGAAAAAAATTTTTTTTTAAAAATTGTCATTTGAAGCATTGCTAGACAGGATAACTTGATTTTGAATATTTTGAAATAAGAAATACTAATTTTTTATTTTGTCATATATATATATATATATATATATATATATATATATATATATATATATATATATATATATATATATATATATATATATATATATATATATATATATATATATATATATATATATAGGGAATAATGCAGCATACTGTAAATGGTTAGACTGGACTGGTGATCCAGTTCCAGAGTTGCTTCCTAAGCCATAATACAGACGCAAGTACATGTGTGTTAAACGTTAACCACCAATAATTTTTGGAGAACATTTTGTTCACATAAGAAAGAGAAAATTCCGGAGCTATTTAATGGTAGAAATCCTGAAAGCATGTGTTGAAACTTTGAACAAATGAGAATATTACAGAAAGTTAAAAAAAAATGGTAACGAAAGAATTCAAATTATTAATGTCGGATAGACGATACATAGACTGGAAAGTTTGAGACATAAAAATTAACTAACTAAAGGTGAACGTTGAGTCGGCATGGAATGACATGATGAAGGCTGAAAAGACCGTAGCTTAACCCAACAATCTTCTCATTTATATCCGTCAGTAACGGTTTGTACTTAGCTACAATGGATAACTGAGTGAGACAGAAATGACTGCTTGAAGGAAAGATGCCCTGATTTACAAATCGAATTAAAAACACTGCATTCACTGGGAATCACTAATCACAAGGAATGTAATTTTATCATGTAACTGTGACTGTACTTGCTATAACGAAGTGTTTTATGAGTTAAATGCTCATTGAGTACTGTAATTTAAAATAGTTAATATGAAAGATGGCGATCAGCATTGAGTTATGGTCTATGAAGGCTAAGATGGGCAGTGGACACAATATACACACTCCGCAAGGAAAGAGACACCTGTATAGCTTCAACTCCTAGGTTAGATTTTGGAAAAGACAGAAAGGCATCAGCAGCAATTCTAATTCTGTGATTTTGGATAAAGTCTAAAAGTTTTGAGAGAATGGATGAAGATTAACCGTAAATAGCTAAACAATAGTCCAGTTTGGAGCAAACTGATTAACCGTACATAGCTAAACAATAGTCGAGTTTGGAGCAAACTAGCTGCGCATAAGGGTCAGCTCTTCTATGTGTGACTAACTATATCATTAAAACCCAAATTGAAATAAATTTAAGACATGCGAGATACTTTTGTCGAAAACAAATGGGCTTGAAAGTGTTGTCAAATAGAGAAATTTAAAGAAATGGTTTCATAAGAACTGGAAAATATGGGACAAAGGTTGCCAGCATTCCTCAGGGTATTTTAAGCTTTCTCCAGATCAAAGAACATTTCCACTTCCGCTTGAAAATGCTATTCAGATGTTACTTATGGTTCACTCTTAGAAGAAACTTGATTTCTGAATTATGTTTATGGAAGCCAAATTGATAATTTGAAAAAGTGTAGAGACTCCGTAGGACTTCTCAGATGTCATGGTCCCTTCCAAGAGAAGATTTTTGTTGAATTGGTTTGACAAGTTTTGGAAAATATGGGATAAAGGATACAGGGCCTCCCCAGGGTATCATTAATTTTCCCAGATCAAATAACATTTCCAGATTCAGTTTGTCCTTTGAATATGCTTTTCAATTGTTATTTATGATTCAATCTCAGAAGAAACTTAATTGTTGAACGATGATTATGGAGCCAAATTGATAATCTGAAAAAGAATGGAGACTCTGTAGGACTTTTTAGATATCATGGCCCATTCTCAGAAGAGGCTTTTTGTTGAAGGCAAATTGATAATCTGCATAAGTGTGAAGACTAAGTGGAAGAATAAGGCCTAACATCATATTCTCCATGAGCTTGCAGGTCTGGGAGGTTACTGATGTCAATCTCCTGTTATCAGCCAGGTTCTTGTCTATTCCAGGTCTGGAGATTTGCACTATGTTGGTTGGCTGTGGTATACGAAGATGGAAAAATGTCTTCAATCCAAATTCTGCAATTATAGTAAAATAAAGCAGAGGATTGAAATGGCAGAGCATTATTTTGGACACACACCATCAACAATTGGGATGACATTCCTGTTAGATACTAAATCCCTTGGACATTTGGTTAGCATTGCAAGTTGGCTATAGGAGTAATTTTCGTCACTCTTGAGATATCAAGAATCCTTATGGTGTTGCAGATCCCCTATTTGTAGGTAACTGATTAATGGAGAATGAAGAAAAAAAAATTTCAAAACTTCTTGGTGTTCAAAAATAAATCTAGAAGAGATTGGGAATGACACTTTGTGATAAAAGCTGTATCAATGTGGTTGCTTATTATACCACTCATTGAGATAGTTGCATCTCTTCTAGCGGCGATAGGTTATGATCCCTTCCGTGCATATAATTAGATCAGGACAATGGCCGTGATGGGGAGTGTGCATAAGGTGACATCAACGCACTTCACATGCAAGACCGGAATATAGTATGTCATTCTGAGACATCCTAGGGAAAATGGATAGAACTGGTCAGTGAAAATCTGGGATTTCATGAGATGAGGTGTCACATGATGATATCTCTCAATTTAAAACTGGAGACTATAGTCGCTGGAATAAATATTTCAGATTCATCCTAGTGAATCTTGTGTTGTGAATGAGTCAGTTGTATTTGAGTAGAAAAAATGTGGTTTCGTTTGTAATGAAAGTGGGAAGTGGGGAACTGAAGATTTGTAGTGCTGCAATTTTTCCCTCATATCGGGAAACAAAAACGAGATTGGTTCCAATATCATCACCTCTATTATGAAGGAAGGATTGAAGAAGCAAATTCAATAATAGAAAAACATGTTGGTAGTGATAGTGCAGGACGGATTGTTGTTGTCCTGGATATATATACAAATATAGGTTTTAGCAGCAGAGCCTTTTAAAAGACAATTATTAATGAAAGTGGTGGTGAGTACTATGTAGGAGAAGTAACTTTTTTCTACGACGGGTGATAAAACAGTAGGAGGGCTACTTAAGATTGTTGTAAATTTTGTGAATTACAGAAGTTGAGTACTAGAGTATTCTGTGATATAACTTCGATAGTGTTTGAGTTAAGTTCGTATGAAAATGGGGTGAAGTTCAATTTCATCCGAATTCATGGTTGTGGTACCAAGAAATTTCCTTCACAGTTGGGCTGTCTTCTGACCATCTAACTATAGCAATTAGGATCACGATGGTCAATCAGATGCTGTTCTAAAGCAAGACTTGATGTAGTCTATCAAAGAAGCAATTAGTGTAAATCGAAAGCACAGCAGTAGAGTAGAGGGAGGATGAAGAGGGATAGTGGGAGTCAAGTTTTAAGAAATATGAGACTCGATGCTTCAGTGAATAATCCCAGTTCCTGAGCATATTTTCGATGATTTTGGCTAGGTTTATTGGGATGACAATGAAGGTAGACCTTATACAAGAATTTCTTCTGAGATTATTGTTGAACACATTGTCAGAAGATGCACTCTGCATCTTTTACCAATATAAAATGGATGGACAATTTTAGAGGCAGATGTTATTTTTGTGGCAGACTATTAAAATATTCTTCTGGTCATGGCTTTTTGGTTCACAGCCTCAGTAGGTTTACATGGTCAGCAAAAGCGCAACGCCAGAACATCAGCATATGAGAAGTTCCTTGGAAGATTACTCTCAAATATGCAATGAACTGCGACTCTACTAAGTTTATATAGGGCCAAAAGTTAAAGGATTTACTTTTAAATTTGCATGAAGGGCAATGTAAGTTAGAAGCAATGTGAGCATTGGGTGAACCGTCCCAGAAAATATGGAATTTTATGAATTACTGGTACATGTCTTGGATCCCTCTTTAGTATTAAAAATGATCAAACTTTCGGTACTTGAAACGAAGTTTGGGTCAAGAGATAATTAGGGAAATGAAATAACTAGCAGACTCAATCTTCACTTTTCAGTATGGGAACAGAGTATTGAAGATGAAGAATATATCATGGTTAGTATGACTGGAAAATCCTTGCGCTGCAGGAACCTGTAAATGTTGGTTAACATAAAACCCTTTTCTGTTGAAATAATGTAGAAATTCCTGCTTGGCTTTTGGGGTTGAATAGTTTGGATCTGCCCATGAGGGACAGAAAATAGAGGATACAGCAATCCCCACTAGTAATATCGTGCACAAGAGCAGCATTTTTTATTTTTGTAATAAGAGGTCTTCTTTTCCCCAAGGTCATTTATGTCTTTTTTGATTAACTTTACAGAGCTGCATTCCGATGAAGCTTTTTGTAATAGTTAGTAACAAACAGAACATTGTGAACAAGTGATTATGAATAATTCTGTTAGAAAATGCGAATAAATGATTTGGTATTCCCAGAGAAACTTCTATTATATACACAGGTACTCCAAATTTGTGGGTACAAAGTTGGTGGCCAACTTTTTAGGACTCCATACGAAGCTTTGGATATTTAGAGACAAGAAAAAACCAGGAAATTAGTCACTGAGTACAAGCAGATATCTTATAGATGAGGAAAATGATTATGAGTAGTCTAGGTTTGGCAGACTAGACGACGTTCAATGATTTCCTGGTCATCTGTTATGTGTATTTAACCAATAACTTGTAGTTTATTTAAAATTGAATTTATTCTTATTAATTTGTGCTTTCTTCTAGGTGTCCGGAAAATGAGGCATGATGTTTGTTCCTGGGAATAGCAAAAAATAAAGGAATTCCTATTATTGCACACGTTCCACAGAGGTCAGAAAAAAAAACCAAACACGATGCAAGATAGTGTTTCAGGACTATGAATTGGTAGAGTTCCGAGGGCAAATCATTCTTACAAGAGGGTCAGATTCAGCCTTAAAGTTAGAAAGGGAGATAGTGGTGCTCACCAACCCATCTATGATAGCCCAAAAAAGCAAATTTACACACATACATAAAAGCATATTTATACAATGAAGAAAAGAACAGAAGACAATAAGGAGATATTAAACTAATAAAATCAACAATAAGAAAATAAAATAAATAATAATGATAATAATAATAATAATAATGAAAATAATAACCTGCAAAATTAAAATGAAGCTAAACAAAATGTGGGAGCAAATACAGACCATCATGATCGAAAATTCTCGCAGGTACCATATCTGGGCCCTCAACTCAGCAAGGTAAGTTCGATCAAAGAGGATATATATATATATATATATATATATATATATTATATATATATATATATATATATATATATATATATAATAATATATATAAAGCCGACTTATATTTATATAAATCATACGATGTTAATCTTAACTCACAGCCCTATAAATTCATTGAATAAATTAGAAGAGTAACAACACTTTCAATATGAACTAAAATTAATAATCATCACAATTACTCTAAAGGTTTTTCTATTGCAAAAAGCTTAACACTTTCCTACCTAAACTTTCTTTTACGAAAGAAAGAAAACATTCTTTAAAAAAAAAAAAAAAATTGGTTAAAACTTTTTTTTTTTTTTTTATATATATTATATATATATATATATATATATATATATATATATATATATATATATATATATATATATATATATATATATATATATATATATATATATATATATATATATATATATATATATATATATTATATAATATATAATAACTAAAATTTAGATATTAAAAAAAAAAAAAAAAATTGAAAAAATAAAAATAAAATAAATAATTATGTTTTTTTCATTTCCGTTGAATGTTTGAGGCAATTAAGAAGTTCTTCAAAAGGAGAGCCAGGCGAAGAAGCAGAATGAAAAACATCATCAAACTTATTTCTCTGTTGCTCCGTTGCTAAAGATTTCCTAAACTGTGCGCCAGCAAGGCAAAATACTTGAATATCGCTTTCATCAAGCTTACCCAACCGGGCTTGAACTGATGGAAATCCTGCTCTAAGCCATTTATTACTTGATGCAGCTATAAAAAAGCATGTTAAACACCAGACAGCCAATGCAACAGGAGTTCTCTGAGTAAAATTACTTAATGAGAGCAGAACCCATTCTTGAACTAAATTTTCTCCTCCTTCATGAATAGCAGCCTCAAAAACTTGGAACAAAGTGGCAGCTAAGAGATGCGGATGTGGCTGATGACTTGAAATATATTCTGTTATTACCTTATTCAGAAGTTGACTTGCGGGTAATATATCCAGCAAACAAGTTCCAAGAAGACCAGCTAAGACGCCAGCCTCGAACGGTAAACAAACTCTTATTCGATCAAATAACACAGATAATTTTTCCATGAACTGCAGAAGTAACTCTGGGTCTGAAGCTAAATCTTCAGGTCTGGAAAATTCATCTGAGAGGCGTAACTGAGCACTTTGAGATTTTGTACTACAATGCAGTGCAGTTAAGAATAAAGGTAATGCTGCAAGAGAAACTGCAGGAGGAGAATTAAGAACAAGATCCATGGCAAGCTTTAAAACAACTTCAACAGTTCCAGGTGTCGATTCTTGTACTAAAATTAGCCTTTCTACACCTCGCAAAACCTGATGAAGTATCCTTGGAGATGTTGAAGGTGACGCAGCTGCTGTTAGTGCCATTTGAAGCGCAGTAGATGGTAATGCAGGATCAGAGGAAGTTGAATACTTTTCCACCAGGAAGACCCAAACTTCCCAAACTGTAATCTGATGACTTTCACTTTCTACAACTCTCCTGAAAAAATAAAAAACACCATTTATAACATTTCAAATTAATAATTTCTTCTCTCAAATATGTTTTATGCTTATCACCATAAGACATCATTCATCTGGGAAAAGGAACATGACAAACATAATTTTGACTACAAGATAACTAGTTATATACCATATTAGCTGAAAGAAAAAAATGAGAGGTAATTCGGGTAAAATAATATATATATATATATATATATATATATATATATATATATATATATATATATATATATATATATATATATATATATATATATATATATATATATATATATATATATATATATATATATATATATATGATAATGTTGGTAATAATTTTTCTATTAAGTAATAATATGCGCTTGTAAGTCTAGTAAATCAACCATGTTGTTCTATTAAATTTCATATTACAATTTCAGAACTAAAAATAATAATACGCTAATAAACTTGGAATAAAATTAAGAGGAAAGTCTTTTCACTGTTTGGCACAAAGTAAGTCCTGATAATGCGTACTAAGAACACATCTCTCATTTCTTAAAGCAAAATTCACTTCTTGACTTTTCTATGAATTCATCAAAGGTAAGTGTTCAAATCGTGCAAAATCACATTACAAAATATTGTAAATTTCCAGAAACATGTAGTAATAATATGTGCTTGTAAGTCTAGTGAATCAACCATGTTGTCCTATTAAATTACATGAGCGAAATTCATAATGTCCATATTAGACACTAATATGGACAATATTAATAATAACAGTTCAGTTCGCAAAACATGGATCTAATTTATATGAAGTTTAGATCCAATATTAGAAAATACAAAACAATATTTGCTTGAATACAAAAGCTATCAGTAAGTGATGGTAATTTAATTTTTGAATCAATTAAACAATTTTACAATGATCACCAATTGAAACTGCAAAAGATGGGCAGTGGTTATGATAAGAAACCATAAAGAAGTTACAAGTTTACTAAAGGAAAAACTATCCAACGAATAGAATACAACTTCATTGAGAAAATGGCAATCTCAAATAGATCAACATAATCAAGATTATGAAATACTAATCATTATGCAGCAATGGGATTAGAAGAAATTACGAATAACAAATTAGTACTTTCCAAAGAGATTGAATATGTTAATGATCTAGCAAAAAATTACTACTTACAAATGTTACAAAAATCATAAATTTGAATTTCCCACTCAGATTTATGCGATATAAGGATAATTGGAAAAACTGAGTTTTCTGAACTGCATTACACCACTTAAAAAGCTTTTGAATTTATTATGGCAACAATACGAAAACAGTGAAAATAATATTTAAAAGTTTATTTCACATTTAGCTCCTAGTACAGCAGGGGGTTCACAACCTTTTTTTTTTCCTTGTGGATTGCCTGAGTCCTAACTTAACGTATGTGAACCCCCACCCCCACCCCCACCCCATATACTCATATGTAATATTCCTAAATCAATTATTCATTTGAAAGTTTGCAAAAACAAATAATTAATCCAGTCCAAGCATCTGTGGTCCCCCCTGGGGGTCTATGTGGACTTTGGTTGGGAAACGCTGGAGTACAGAAGTTATTTTTTTTTTTAGTTTTCTTATATATATATATATATTATATATATATATATATATATATATATATATATATATATATATATATATATATATATATATATATATATATATATATATATATATATATATATATATATATATATATAATATATATATATAATAAAAGATAATAGCATATAAATGAAAATCTTTTTTGCATGAGAAATGTAGAAATATGAAATAACCACGAGGATGAATGGGATGAATAAAATGAATGTTTCTACAAACTAACACATACATTCCAAGAAGATAACAATTTTATTCAAGAAACAATAACACAGATAAATGAAGCAATTTATCTTATAAATCATTCTAAATTGTACGTATTCTGAATAAACAGAGTGGATGCTCAGGAATGCCGAATATCCACCGATTTGAGTAATAAAAAAATAATCTTACCCATCATTATGCTTTGCAATATAGCTTGCAACCATATTAATGAGAGACGGAATATTATCTGGAGGAGGAGACTGCAAAAGATACAATATTCCATGCAAAGCACAAGTCCTTACAGATATTTGAATACTTCTCAATCCTGCTTCAACAATATGGAGTACACCATCAATGTGAAATGAACTAACTTCCTGTATATATATATATATATATATATATATATATATATATATATATATATATATATATATATATATATATATATATATATATATATATATATATATATATATATATATATGAAAAGAAAAAAAAAATTCTTACCTTTTTTGCAGCAATAAGAGTAGCTAATGCTTTGCATGTGGCTATAATAATATATTGAAAAGTAATGTGGTCTTCAACTGGATGTGTGGAATGTAATGGAACTAATGTTTCAAGGATCCATTTATGGTGAGCCGAAGCAGTAAATAAATCGCACAAAATACTCATTGACTTCACCACTTCAGCTATAACAGATGAGCATAATCCACTCTAGAAATTAATATAATTATATATATATATATATATATATATATATATATATATATATATATATATATATATATATATATATATATATATATATATATATATATAATATATATATATATATACAATATTATAAGAAGTAAATAAAATAAAAAATAAATTAAAAAAAAAAAAAAAAAAAAAAAAATTCCCAGAGAAATCTTTTTTATTTTTTATTTTTTTTACCTGTGGTGAAAGCCATGTTGAATAAAGGTAGTGAAGAAAGTGTAAACAGGAGTTAACATCAAGACCTGAGCTGTTGAGTTTCTCTTCCCTTGCTCCAATTTCATATAAAGAATCTATACAAAAAAAGTAAAAAGTAAAATGCTTTCAATACTTACTCTGAAGTATTATTCTAGCTAGCTATTTGCTCTTAATACCTTTCACTAATCTTATATATTATATATTATATATATATATATATATATATATATATATATATATATATATATATATATATATATATATATATATATATATATATATATATATATATATATATATATATATATATATATATATATATATATATATATATTCCAGTTTCACATTTCAAGTATAAAAAATTAAATATTAACGGAGTAATTTTATTTGCGACTACAGTATTATTAACATATTAAAACATAACATATTAACATATTAAAATATTAACAAATTGCTGATTCACTTGCATGTGAAATATTCTCACTTTTAATAATAATTTATTTTAAATTTGCAAACTTAATCTTTTGTTTCAACCAATCTCAAAATAAGTTATATTAGTATACACTCAATCATCTGATATCTTTCTTCTATTTTGCAATACATTGAATATTCTATAATACCGTTATTTAACTAGCCTATAAAACCAACCATGTGCCTTATGATGACAAATCGGTAAACTATTCTCTCTCTAAACATTTTTATATACCCAAAAGTAACAAAATTTAAAAACAAGCAATCAGTATCTTCTGTACATGGTTTCACCTTGTACCCTACAAATTTTAAACAGTCATGGAATGTGTATTCTTATCAAATGTCAATAAGTAGGATCTAACTGAGGCCCAATCGGTATTGTGATTAATCCACACGCTTGAGAAGGTTCAATCCTACAAGCTGATCCTAGGTATTTGCTACCTAGAAAAAGTTCTCTTCGAATAGAGCAATGTTCGAGAGATGGGAACTTAAAAAAATATTAAAAATAAAAAATATCCTGTTATGAGAAAAAATAGATGTCTATTTTCATTTTTCTACTTTGATTCCAACGAAATTTTTTTTTTTTTACTGAAAAATAGGAATATTTACAACAGAAAATTTGATTAAACAGGTTACAAAACAATTTAACTATATATAATAAAAAAAAAATTATAATTCGATATGAAAACTAAAAACGTGAATAAAATTCCAGAAATATATTTCCAGTACTTCTTTCACACACACACACACATATATATATATATATATATATTATATATATATATTATATATATATATATATATATATATATATATATATATATATATATATATATATATATATTATATATATATATATATATATATATATATATATATATATACCTTCATCTTGTTCAGTTGTGGCAGGGTGACTTGAAGATAAAATTGCCGATGCAAGGTAATCGACTGATAGTTGGCCAGCGTGATATTTTGGAGAGGATTTTGAGCCACTTCTTAAAATATGTTGTACTTCTTTCAATTTTAAATGCAACTGTTGCATGACCTTTTGTAATCTATGACCTCCTCTGAAATAATAATAATAATAATAATAATAATAAAAAAGCAGGATGTTGTATCAGTCATGCGCTACTCCTAAATAATGATTAATAATTCACAGGAAAAGAACACAAATCAATATTTCTATTTTTATAACTAAACTATAACTCCCACCATTTTGCAAGTTAATCTTCTAAATTTGCCCTGTTTACTTCCACCCTGTTTGATTTCAAATCAAATGAGCAAATAATTCATCAACTTAGAATTTCGGTGCGTAATTCTACCAGCCAGTGTAGTATAATTTCCAAAGCATTGTTAAATCCTATTTCAATTTCGATGCTTTCGTTTTCCAATTGATTCGCCAACCCAAAACAGCTAATTAAGTTTTCAAATTTTTCGAGACAAAGAATTCTTTCTCAGCCGCTCTTTTAAAATATTTTAATCTCATTAAATAAATCACCTTTTTATCAACGCACAACACATCAAATTTAAAATACAAGTATTGCACTTATTTTCCCGAATACTATCAATTCAATAGCGACAACTAAAAATCTGACATATATAGCGTATATTACATTCAAGACACAGGGTTGTAAATTCTCTCTTCCTACCACACCATAACATTTATTAGTAGGTAATAACGAAAATCGCAAATTCAAAACAACTTACATAAAAACTTGAAGATATGACTGTATGGTCGCTCAAAAACAATTATTTTGATAGCAGAAACCAGAAACATAACTAAACCACAGAAAATTTTCATCGGAGAACTCATTGAAATTATTATACAATAATGATATTAGTAAAATTTTCGTATTTCACTAAGATTATTTTAAATTAACGATACCATGATAGATACTAAAACGCATAAATATTTAAATAAAAGAAAGATATCCTTGATTGAATTCTTTTCTGAAAACATTTTTTCAACCTTTCTTTAATAAAACTACCACTTCAAGAGCTCTACACTGGAACTCAAAATACTTTATATTTTTTCGTAATTTAACAGATCTTCAATAATAGCTTAGAAAATGTGAATCTCTATTCAAAAAGCTTACTCTGATTGATATTTTTTGAAAGCGAATGACATCAATAAGTTACTTCAAATAAAGAAACCAATGGAAAAAAAAAAGAAATACAAATTTAGATTTTAAGCATGTAAAATAACTTAATGAAATCTACTCTATAAGATATGAAAAGAAAATAAAGTTCCATGTAATACCAAAGAGCAATAAAAATTTACATCGTGTAGTAATGAAGTGTATCCTTGAGCTGGTTCTAGGTGTTAAGCGTCATTTAACATCGAAGTCTATTCATATTAGTTGGGAGAGATTTCAACAAAAAAAAATTCCGTGAGCGCCATTCTATTATCAAAAGGAAGCAATTAAATTTCAAGTAAAGTAATGACAAAATGCAGCTAGAATACATTGAAGTTTGAAGATTAACCAAAAAAAACGGAATAGACATGACTTCTGATATCAATTTAGTAGTTTTTCAATGAAAGTCGTTTTGAAAATAGTGACAACATCAAATTTATTTTTAAAAAACCAACACAATTAATAAATATACTCAATATTTTTACTTCCAAACCAAAAGGTTTCCTTAGTTCATTTAACGAGCATAATATTATAGAATTACATTAAATTATATATCATATCTGAAATCTGACAACTTTGTTTCTTCGTCTTTCCTTTCAACTTATAGTTCTGCCTTGTCCCACTCAATATTATATGCTCAAGGAATTTTTTTTTTTTATTTTTTTATTTTTTTTACAGGACTAATAAAATATGCAACTTTCATATAACTGAAAAACCAGTGATGTTAACGAAGCTATGAAATACTCCTTCCCTCACAAAATATGCAAAAATAAAACTGCTCCAATCTTTGTAAAAACTACCCTGCACAATACATGGAAGAAAAAAAAATAAATAAATAAATTTGAATATATACCCAGATGAAAACTCACTCTGATATATTTTGTTGTATTTAATTAAAAAAAGTTAAAAAATCACTTTTCGAAGTCTTATAATAATAATAATAATTATAATAATAATAATAATAATAATAATCACTTTCTCACCAGGCTCCTGTAATCCTGCACGAAATCCCTCCATCACTGTCTGTCTCCGTATCTTCTCATCCTCTCCACATCCTCGATGTCTCCCCCCCTCCCCTCAATCGCCATCCTGATGTTATCTTTCTATTTAATTCTCGGTCTTCCAACTCCCCTCCTCACCATCGGCCTCCATTCATAAAATCTCCTCGGATACCTGTCCTCATCCATTCTCTTCACATGCCCAAACCATCTCAACTGTCCCTTCTCAATGAATTTTAATGTTTTCCACTCCTAATTCCTCTCTTATATCCTCATTTCTTCTTCTATCCCGTCTCGTCACACCCATAATCACCCTCATTTAGCATGCCTGGATTTTACTTTTTATCTCTTGTACTAAGGGCCCACGCCTCATATCCATACAACAGTATCGGTTTCAAGATACTAATACTAATAATAATAATAATAATAATAATAATAATAATAATCATAATAATAATAATAATAATAATAATAATAAAAACGAAAAACCGAAAATTTCAAAAAGAACTTACTTGGTCGTCAAATAACGTGGTAGTTTATCCCTTGAGACACTTAATAAAGAAGAATTGTGTGGATTTCCAGGTTGAGGCATCAATAAAGTTTGTACCAAGAGACTTGTTATACCTCGAACAGCCAATGACAACGACTATATATATATATATATATATATATATATATATATATATATATATATATATATATATATATATATATATATATATATATATATATATAATATATATATATATATATATATATATATATATATATATATATATATGCAGAGCAACAGCATTTACATGTTCTTACCAAGTTTATATAAGGTATTTCCTCCAAGGGTGTTTCCATATTTGGAGTGGCATTAAGAACCGATAAAAGATGCATCCACGTCTCTTCAAATTGCTGTTTATCAACAAAACCAAGGAGACCAATCCTGAAGAACCAATTGAATCAAATCGAATTACAATTTACGCTAAACAATATCCTCTTAAAGTTTTCCAAATTAAAAGTAGAAATGTAAGTACAAACAAAAAAATATATTTCAAAATAAAGAAATAGTAGTAGTTAAATCTTGATTAATAACAAACCTGTAAATAAACTGTTTAAGAACTTCTGTTTCTTGAAGGAGGTTTGAAGGGAAGGGAGGTAAATTAATTGGGCTGGTACCATTTATTTCAGGATTCCATCCAAGACTCCACAATTCTGGAGGGGTTCTTACAACACTATTTAAAACTGATGTTCTTCCAAGGGCAATGACAATTCCCCTTTAAAATATATATATATATATATATATATATATATATATATATTATATATATAATATATATATATATATATATATATATATATATATATATATATATATATATATATATATATATATATATATATATATATATATAACCTCACAGGAAATAAAACAAAAATTAAAACCAAAAGCAAAACTTTCGAAAGGTCAACTGCCTTTCCTCATTCAGGCTTACGTTTATTTATGGAAAATAAACGTAAGCTTGAATGAGGAAAGGTAGTTGACCTTTCAAGCGTCTTGCTTTTGTTATATTTCCTGTGGGGTTTTATATTTATGTAAAACATCACACTTTCATAGTGTATATATATATATATATATATATATATATATATATATATATATATATATATATATATATATATATATATATATATATATATATATATATTATATATATTATATATAATATATATATATATATATATATATATATAAATATTAAATGAAACTTACAATTAAATTCGAAATTTCGAACATTATAATTCGAAAAACCTGTTTTGCGGAAAGAAAAAATTTCAAAATACAAAACTTCCAAAAATCTTAATTACTGCAACAATTATAGTTTATCTGACAGGTCTCAAAATTTAGATCTAATAATCGAGTGAGTATCATTATTTGACAAATATAAAATTCCGTAAAAGTAACAACTAAATTTTTAATTTTTTTTTATAAATAAAAACTTTCTGGTAAGAAAATCAACAATTTAATACATTTACAACACACAAAATAATACAATTATTAATGGGCCTCAATATTTAACTTCCTAATACTTAAATAGATAAGTGGGTAATTAAAAAATCTAAAACAAATAATTAAATTTTTAACTATATTTCAAACAACTATTGCGCAAAAAATTTCTTCCGCAATAAATCTAACAATACATACATTCACCAAAACCCTAAAATTAATACAACATTTATATGGTCAAACTCTGACAAACCTCAATCCTCAAGGTTCTGTTCTATCTCCAACTTCTTACTTTTAATCAATGATCTCAGCTGCTTTCAACTCTGTTCTTTCTTATATCCATGACTAAATTCTCAATTCTTTCACTCATTTCAAATCTACACCTTTTTTTGCCTCTAGAGTTGCTTCACAACTTTATCTTCCTTATTCTATTCTTGCTGATATGGATATTATTTCTAGGTGGGATCGCCTCAACCTTGCGAAATTCGAATCTTTATAAACTCAACTTCTTCACACCTCCCTCTCAACACCACCTTCGAACTCTCCTATCTCTTTCATTGTCTCTCCCATCTCACCTATAAACAACATAAACATCATGGTCTGAACATAAACAATAAATTGTCTTGGAAATCTCATTGAACAACAGTTGCTAAGGTGGCTTCAAGGAAACTGGGAGTTCTGTTTAGTTTGGGAAAATTAATTTCTTTTGAAGAGTTACATACAGGTCTTATCTTCCCTTGTGAGAGTACAGTTCCCTCATTTTGGGGATCACCACTTCCATCCTTCTTTTGAAGAGGGTCAAGTCTTAGGCTAAAAGGCTGATAAACTGTCCCCTACTTTTAAACTCCTTTAACTCTCTATCTCTGTGACGTAATGCTGGCATACTATCTATTTTCTGCAGGTAATAGAGCAGCAGGTGCTCGAGGTAACTAGCCTCTCACATTTAACCACCAATGAGTTGCTCTCATTGCATAAGGGTGCCTTGCTTTCACATGAATTTTACGTGAATATTGGAAACTCCAGGCTTACTCTTTGTGATGCCTCCTCCTTTCCATACAACTCTGTCCTGTGGGACTCCCTCTTTTATCTGTATTTTCTGTTGCCTTTAATCTTCCTCTCTTTAAGACCTCCAACAGTGGTCACCTAAGAGATTTGCGCAAAGATTGGCCTTAGGTGGGTTTCCTTTTATTTTAAGTTCCCGCTCCTTCCTTGAAAAGTGTCCTGGTAGTAAGTGGTGAAAAAGTTTTAAAAAAGAAAAAGAGTTGAACACCTAAACTGTTTATCTATTTTCCTAAATTTGCAAAACAAAATTTAATAATAATAATAATAATAAAACTGAGATTTATCAAAATTCAAGAACGTTTTGACAAATCTTAGATATGAGGATCAGATATGCATTTTGTTTTCATTACAGAATAAATAAATAATTTTTTGGCTTTTTACTTTTAAAATTTAACTCATACTTAAAGGTACTGTATTTTAACCAAGAACATTAGGTTCAAGTACAAGTACTTGTGATTTTTAAAACCTTAAGAACAAGTACAAGTACTTGTACTCAAGCCTGATATATATATATATATATATAATATATATATATATATATATATATATATATATATATATATATATATATATATATATATATATATATATATATATATATATATATATATATATATATATATATTCAATACCTGAATGGATTGAGAATAACAGGTGGAACTCCTTTATCCTTTCTGTTTTCTAACCACAATATTAATTCCATCAATTTTTGACAGGCTATATGGCTACTATCACTCAGATTTAAATTTGACTTTACCTGTTCAGGTAAACTGAAATATATATATATATATATATATATATATATATATATATATATATATATATATATATATATATATATATATATATATATATATATATATATATATATATATATATATATATATATATATATATATATATATATATATATATATATATATATATATATATATATATATATATATATATATATATATATATATATATATATATATATATATATATATATATATATATATATATATATATATATATATATATATATATATATATATATATATATATATATATATATATATATATATATATATATATATATATATATATATATATATATATATATATATATATATATATATAATATATATATATATATATATATATATATATATATATGTATTGTATATATATATGTTGATAAAAAATTACAGTACCTTGGAAGAACACTTGGTCTAACTAAAATTGATATTAAGCCGTAGAGGGATGATATAGATGAATATATAATATTAGTATTCTTAGAATGATTCAAAAGCGCACTGATATCTGTACTTTGAAGGATGATATCAGTACAGGACACACACTTGACTATTCTTGAAACGCTTGCTGACTTCTGATCACACTGCCAGCACAGCAACTGTCAAGAAAATAAAAATATTAATTATTATCTAAACTTTATCTTTCTCTCATCCAAATATATATATATATATATATATATATATATATATATATATATATATATATATATATATATATATATATATATATATATATATATATATATATATATATATATATATATATATAATATATATATGAGTACAATAAAAGCAGATTTAAAACTAAAAGTAAAATAATCAGGTAGGACATAAAAAGATTTTGGCAAATGTTTTCGAGTCAAAGAAAAACAGGAAAAGCTAAAAGAAAAGAGCTAAGGAAAGGAAAAGCAATTAAAGAGATGGAAAGATAAAAAAATTTATAATCATAAAAACTCCCACTGGCAATGTTCAAATAGAACGAACCCCCAAAATATTAATATCTAAATAATTACAAGACCACTATTAATCTATATATAGGAATAAAAAAAGATCATGAAGGTGTTCATAAAAAAGTATTTCAATAATTTTAAAATATTTTGGGATTAATAATTGGCAATTCAACATAAAATTATCTATATTTAACATTTTATTTTAATGATAATAAAAATAGCTTTAATATTATTAAAAGTATCAGTCAATAACACTGGACTCTACTAAAGTGCTCTTTAAAATGTCAGTCTACTTGCTAATCATTCAAGTTGAGTATGGTACACAATTATTTTCGATTTGAAAATAGAATTTTAGACAATTGGTTAAATACTGGATAACCATCATTGACTTACATAAGATAATATAACTACTCTTTAAAACACAACATACATATGCCTTCGATAAAGATTAAACCTTTTTATAATGTACATTGTAGAAAAAAACACCTGGAGTCATGAGTGCACTCTAGTGAATGAGGTTAATAAGAATGTTGCTTTCATGTTAAATTCTAAGCATATATATATATATATATATATATATATATATATATATATATATATATATATATATATATATATATATATATATATATATATATATATATATATATATATATATATATATATATATATATAATAGAATACCTCCAAATTTACAAGGCCAAACATGAGTAAATTTTCAAGAGCCTCTGTATGAAGATCAGGTTTGCTTGAGAGAATGGCAAAGCCATTCATGAACTCGATGACGGAAGGCGAGAGAACCTCAATTAATGTTCGAAAAGATTTCTCGGAGAATTTTTTTATAAGGTCGTCACTATATTTATTTCCACCACCTATTAAAAATAATAATAATAATAAGTTGATTAAAAGGGGAATACAAATGAAAATAAAATACAATAATAATAATATATACAGAGAAAGATTGTAAAAAAAAAAAAAATTATCAAAAATGTTAGTATTTTATTTTTCAGACACCATTGTCATCCAACCACAAGTTAACCAATCAAAATTGCAAAATAATTTTAATTTTTCATTCCCACAATTTACCCTATCAACAAAAAGAACTATGAAAAAGAAATGAGAATAAAATATTCTCAAAATTTATCTAAAATTTCTTATAAGAATGCAGATACAACATAAAAATGATCTTCTTTCCACAGCTACAAAACTGTTACCATGTTCTAAATAAAATCTTTAAAAAAAAAAAAAATAAAAAAAAAATTAAAGATTACCTGGATTAAACACAAGAAGACCTTTAGGTATTTCGGAAACAACACTATTGATCTGTTGTAGAAGAACAGCTTTCGAGGCAGAAAGTAAAGGAGGTTCACTCACTTCATTAACACTACTTCCTTCACTATCTGCTGTGTCCACTGAACTAGTGTCATGAGAATGGCTATTAACCTGGAAAATATATATATATATATATATATATATATATATATATATATATATATATATATATATATATATATATATATATATATATATATATATATATATATATATATATATATATATATATATATTCGTGCTTCTATTAAGCCAAATTTTAAGCAAAAACAGTAAAGCAAAGAAAGAATGTAACAAATTAATTTAATTTAATTAGTAAATAGTGATAAATTACATATTAAAATTATATCAATAATTAAACTTTCGATGTTTCGATTTACTCTTAAATCATTTTCTAGAACTGAAAAAAATAAAAAATTGTAAACATGAAATTTAATAAACTACCCCAACAATAAATATATTCGTTCCCACTCGCAGTCTTAGTGTCGCTTCTTCTCTCTTCAACATTTTTCAAGTCTGGATTATAACCCTGACCACTCAACTCTTCATATCTTAGAATCTTTATATATTTCCATATTAAAACCAGAACTCAACAACCACTAATTATCATGTCCACTATACATAGCCCAATCTTAACTATTATCCTTTTTTGTAAAACCTCACATTTTTCCTCTTTTCTTATTTGGGTTTTTCTTTTCCCTACATCTTTAAGTTCATTGTTTAGGTTACTCATTTACCTTCTCTGTATCACTTTTCCAGATAATTGTTAATTCATCCAGGTTACTTCTTTTTCCTCTCTTTCTCTTCTCTTCTCCTTTGACCTTTCTATATTTATTCTTTTTTTTATTATTGTCTTTCCTTTTCCCAACACCAACCAACTAAATTTTCTTTTCTCTGTCATTTCTTCACTTTTTCAATATCATCAGTCCGTCACTACTCGCTGTTTGCTATAGCTTGCTAATTTTCCTCAGTGTCCTGTATTATATATTTGATTAAACTAGTTTCAATTCACCATTTATATTTATTGTATTTTACTGGATCATTGTTGTATTTATTGTATCTCATGTTTATAATTATTTATTTTTTTTTAGTTCTAGAAAATGATTTAAGAGTAAATCGAAAAGTCGAAAGTATAATTATTGATATAATTTTAATATATAATTTATCACTTTTTACTAATTAAATTAAATTAATTTATGTTGCATTCTTTCTTTGCTTTACTGTTTATTGCTAAAATATATATATATATATATATATATATATATATATATATATATATATATATATATATATATATATATATATATATATATATATATATATATATATATATATATATATATATATATATATATATATATATATATTATAATATATAACGATTTTTATTTTTATTTTAGTTAACAAGAGAGTAGACTGAAATTGAGAAAGTAATCCATTTTTATTAAAATGAACAAATTAATATTTGCTAAAAAAAAAACATTTTTAGGGAATGCCGCTTATTAGCCTCGTATGTATTTACTATACACAGAAATTAAAAGAATAAGTTACTGTTTTACAATAAAGTCTATAAATTGGACAATTTTTAAAGTCTTTAGATTTTCACGTTTGATAGCGACTTCAAGTCAGTAATATGTCTAGAAAATTTCAAGCAAGAAAAAAAAAATTTATTAATTTGACAGAGAAATATATTTTCTTTATACAATTAAATTTTTCTAGTACGAAAAGATATAAATTCTTGAGCTTTTATCTTAGATTCTGGCATTGCATTATTATTCTTGATCCTAAATTTTTGCTTGGGAACTTGTAGCTTCTGTGATTGTAACATTTTCTTTATATATATATATATATATATATATATATATATATATATATATATATATATATATATATATATATATATATATATATATATATATATATATATATATATATATATATATATATATATATATATATAATATAAAGTACCGAATATAAAGCACATGATCAAGAAGTCAAAATTAGACTCACTTGCAACGTCATATTCAAACCTAGTCTAAACGCCTGAGGTAGTAAAGAAAGGTTAAAATATTTCGATGACATGATCAATAAAATATCATTGTAATCTAAATGTGATAAAAGCTCTCCACATTCATGACCTCCACCTTCACCTACGCAGCATCTGCCAAAAAAAATTATATATATATAAAATGACATAAGTTTGAAACTTTATATTTAAAAAAAAAAAAAAAAAAAAAAAAAAAAAAAAAAAAAAATCCCTAATTTCAAATTTTTCATATTTAAAATAAATTAACACGCATTTAAATGAAAAAAAAAAAAACTTATTTTTTTTTTTTTTTTTTTAATTCCTACCTATTTCTTACAAGTTGCAGATACCAATTCAAATCTAAGGCAATGCGATGAACAGGTAAGGATGGAATTACTGATTCTATAGTGGGTACACTTGACCCAGCCATTAACTGCTGCATTAAGCTATATACTTGACCATATCTGTATATATATATATATATATATATATATATATATATATATATATATATATATATATATATATATATATATATATATATATATATTATATATATATATATATATATATATATATATATATATAATTGGAATAATCAATGTAATTACTTTTAATATAATGATGACATAATTTTAATAATTTTTAAGTGACTTAAAGAATAACAGCAGAGTCCTGCTTATAAAAATTGAAAGAAAAGAATACTTCGAATTTAAAAAGATCCAAAGAAGGAAAGAAAGCTAATAATTCACAATAATAATAATAATAATAATAATAATAATAATAATAATAATAATAATAAATAATAACAATACAAATAACAATAATAATAATTATAAATTTTCAGGCTTGCAAATATAAGGATAACATTTTAAAAATGTAAACTATGTTAAATGCAAATATTATGCATTAAAGTCCACACTGAAATATTCTTAATCAACGTCAAAATTAAATCATTTCTAACCTTTTATTAACGGAATGCTTTTTCATAGTAAGAACAAGCATTTTCATATCATTAGCACTCAAATGTGATTCCTTTGAATTGGCAAGCATGTAATGCAATCTTTTTGCAGAAAGTGATGCAGCAGAGCGACTCACTACCAAGAAAGGTGAAGTAATAAGTCGATCGATAAGGAAAACCAAAAGTGGACCAGACTGTGCTGGATGAACTCCTGATAAAATTGATATGATACTATTTCCAAATGCAGCCTATAAATCAGAAAAAAATACATAAATAAACAGATCATATTGAATGTTTTACTACCAACATATATATCAATAAATATCTTTGTTTACAATAAAACATCTCGCAAAAAACCTGCCTGATCGATAGATTCACATCGAGCATGAAAAGCTTGAATGAGAAGAGCCGATGCAGCTGAAGAAGAATAAATTCCTTGTAGAAGATTTCTAACTGGCAACTCCGATTGTAAAATGGCAATATCTTTAATATGTTGCACAACAAACCATGTCAACCATTCGCCTTCTTGACTATGACGGAGCTATGAGTTTTTGACCATTAAAAAAATTATTATTATTATTATTATTTTTATTATTATAAAGCTTTTGTCTTTAACTTACATTAAAAAAACTATTGAGAATAAAATAAGGTAACAATAACCTAAAGGTATATAACCAAAAACAACACTACCTCAAAAACAACAAAATGAAAGAAAGATAATACACTGTAAAGCCAAAGTTTATATATATATATATATATATATATATATATATATATATATATATATATATATATATATATATATATATATATATATATATATATATATATATATATATATATATATATATATATATACTTACAACAAAATTTGCAAACTCTAAAAATCCAGCTCTTCTCAGAAACTCTAAAGAAAGGCATATAACTTCCTTTTTCGAGGCCAGCTCATTCGATTCATGACTATAAAATTATATATATATATATATAATATATATATATATATATATATATATATAATATATATTATATATATATATATATATATATATATATATATATATATATATTGAAAGAATTTGGGAATGAGAATATATTTCAAAATATTAATAAAGAAGGCAATGAATGGTTGGAAGAAAACTGAAAAAAAAACTGAAAGCAATAAAACTATAGCAAACGAATTGATTGGATGAATTTAAATTCATCATTTTAGTAAGTAAATTGATACTTTTCATGTTCTTTAGTTTATATAGGAATAAACAATGTCCTCTTTTTGTATATATAATATTATAGACAATTATAAACCAGTTTGTCACAAATAAACATAATTAATGAAATAACAGAGTTAAAAAGTAAATACAGAATAACATTAAGGAAAATAAAAGAATAATAATATAATGGTAAATTAAAAGAGTTAACAGACAAGTTTCATTAATATTTGTCTAAGGTCATTCCTGGTTTGAAATGTAAGTTGGTGACAGAATTTAGAATTCAAAAAGGAACACGAGAGTGTGGTTAAATACTAGTCGTCCTTTTTTATATATGAAAAAAAAGAAGAGAAGGTTCGGGAGCATTAAGGTTTAAAGACCTTTAATTTAATCGATTTTATATATATATATATATATATATATATATATATATATATATATATATATATATATATTATATATATATATATATATATATATATATATATATATATAGTAAGCAAGTCGAAAATCCCTAGATTGCCCCTTAAGAAGAGCAGTATGTGTGAAACCACTCCAGATATGTGATGTTTGCTCCATAAAAGAACGAACAAAGCCCACAAAATAGAAGGAAGGGACTGAAGAAGTGAAAAGTAGTTCCGATGGCACCTCAATACACCCAACTTCTTATAAACTTGTTTAGAAAGAGAGATAATGTGATCCTTCCAAGAAGGATCATTAGAAAAGGAAATCCCATGAATATTAAGAATATTTAAAGAAACTCATAGTTAAAGACTTAATCTGATTACTTAAATGACATATTAAAGTATGATAATGCAATGTCAATCATGTAGTAGCCTATATAAAATATAAAAAAAAATTTACACAGATGAGAAAAATATATTAAGGAAAAAACCTACATTATATTAATGATGAACACAAAACTCTTAAACAGAGACAAGAAAAAAATAATAATAATAAAAATAAACCATCTTACCAAGGAGTTCCAAGTTTCCTTTGGCTTGACCTTAGAATGCTAGTCCACAGAGATGGTGAAGCTTGATCAATTTGAGAAAGAAACTGGCACCATCTAAGAGATAATGCAGGGTTCCATCTTGCACTAAAAATGAACGATTCAGTTAACTCATTCATTATTTCATCATCTTTAGATCCTAAAGTTTTAAATGAAGTCATAATAGGCTCCCACAGATCTGTTTGGATATATATATATATATATATATATATTATATATATATATATATATATATATATATATATATAATATATATAATATTATATATATATATATATATATATATATATATATATATATATATATATATATATATATATATTAATCAATAAATAAGAACTTCGAATTATTATTTATTAAAATTTAACAAAAGTAACAAGTTCAACATACCAGATTCTTGAAGATGGATTAATAAAAGCAAAAAATGAAGAGTCAAGTGACAAAGAAATTCAGAACTATTCTCCGTTTCTTTCATGCCTTGAAGTTTTGCAAATTCCAAGGTTTTCAATTCACTTGCTCCTACTCTCAAGACTTCCAAGAAAAACCTAGAGTGATTATTATTATTATTATTATTAGCAAAAGCTAAGACGAATGAATGTTCTCTATGTTACATCAAAAAATGTTTAAATTCCTCTATAATTATAATATTATATATTGCTGTATTAACTTTAATTCGCCCGGAATGTTACAGTCTGAGTCTTATTCTCTAACATGGTTATGTCTTTTAATATATTTATTCATCAAGCATGAAAAAATATCAACGCCTTTTAAATTTCAATTTTCACCATGTGGCAAATTCATTTTACTCATTCTTTTTGTGGCAGATTTTATTTAATATTTTTAAATACAAATTTTGTCATTCGGAAACTAATACATCTCAAAATAAGCTTTCACTCATTCAAACAAATTGCATTTCCAAATCATTCACTGAAAGCATGCATTTTATTTTATTAAAGTATCCACATCACATACTAATAAAAATGATTAGATTTTTATTTTCATTTAATTTCTCATTTGATTTTCACAATCTTTCAGAGACCCCAGTTCTTGATATGTAACAAATTCTACCCTCTCTCCCACTAATTTCTCGACCTCTAAGATCCACACATTAAAAGCGTATACTGCATTTTTATAATGAATTGCTTCGTTCCAATTTCTAAAGTCATTTTTTTATTACATGAACCTTGTCTTCTTGAATACCTTTTACTCAAGCTAAAATTATGAACCTGAATACATTTACTTCATTTTAATTTCCTCTAGCTTTTCTATCTTTACTTTACGTTGTGCACTTACAAAATATTTATACATTAAAGTAAAACATAGAAGAAAACCTTACCTTGCAAGAGCCATTTCAGGAACAATTGTTTTTCGAGAAACATTTAATGGATCTACAAAATGAGATGTAGAATCACTTTCTTGCTTTTTACACTGAAACCTCTTAGGTGAAAGGGACTGATGAAGAGAAGGACTGGGCCCTTCTCCTTCTGGACGCACGTAATCTAAATTTAAACCCAATTTATCTAGTCGTTCAAAAATTAAATCAAGTGGAATGCTGGTAACTAAGACACGCAGCAACACAAGCACTCCTCCAATCCACTTTTCAACACCTTCTGTTGACTCCTAAATTTTAATTAAAAAGTAAAACTCATTTTTTAAAGAGGTTACTTCATTGAAAATCTATTGATTGTATTATTTAATATGTATTATTTTAAAGTTTGTCTCTTTTAATAAACAAGGAAAAAATAACTTGAAAGTACCAAGGACATTATTTTTTGGCCTGTATTTTCAAACAATGTACTTACAATCTCACAGGGTGATGTTAATAGTGCTCTTAGTAGCAAATCTGGTGGTCGAAATTCACTTGTACATAAGCTATTGAAAACTTCTTCTAAAGCTTGTAAGGCTTCCTATAAATATATATGGACAAATATCAAATAAGGCATTAATTTCTGGGGGAAGATGAATAAAAAGAAAACATAATTCACATTTCTATCTTTTCTTACAAATCTTAGTTTCCAAAAACACACACGCACACACACCACCATTTTATATATATATATATATATATATATATATATATATATATATATATATATATATATATATATATATATATATATATATATATATATATATATATATATATATATATATATATATATATATATATATATATATATATATATATATATATATATATATATATATAGAGTACTACCACTACTATAATTTGTAATTATATTTTCAATCCCATTATTATTATTATTATTGCAAAAACTACCTATACCTTGGCAATTTACACAATAACGTTATTCAGACGGTATATTTCTCTTACTGTGTATTTCAAACTCCTAACATTTTCACTCTTTCGTAAATATTCATTTCATGAATTATGAAAATTTATAATCAAAGTAATCACTCCATTTTTCTAAACTTACTTATAATTTCTCGACTAACAGTTTACCTTATTTTGGGACACTTTTTGCTACCTTCTCACTCTAACACCCAACGAAGAACTTTTTTTTCCAAAAAGTTCTACTTCAATTTTATAACATAAAATTCAGTTTTATTTTAAACTTTTGATACTTTTTTTCATAGGTCTACTTGTCAATTTAACTACAGATATTACCAATCTTCTTTTAAAATCATTCAATCTTCCCAAATTTCACTCTTCATCCATTTGCTCTCTCTTTTACAACATAAAAGAATTTGTATTTTTCTTTAAAATTTGAATTTCCTATTTCTTTAATAATAGTTTTCTTTATAACTTCTATATCTAAGTGCTTCCCCTACGATTCAGAACGATAAGACCTTTATCTAGAATGCTTAACAAACATAATTTGAGTGCCAAAAAAACTCTTACTTTTGAATCTATATTTATTTGAAGTTTTCCTATTTTTGGCAATATTACATCCAAGATTTGTCTAGACAGTTTTCTCCAACGATCTTTATTACTTTCTTTTGTTGAAACTAACACAATGGATAACAACTGCAGGACCTAGAAAAAAATTGAAAAAGAAAATATTAAAAACTTTAATTAAACTTTAAGAATTTCTCAAAATATTGAAAAGGAGTTTAAAAGTTTTCTGAGAAAAAACCATCAAAACTACTGCATGTTAAAACAACTTTCATAAGTCTAAAATTTAAAATATTTTCAAAACAATTTTAAATTTAAGTTTTCATTTTAATTAAATAATACAGTATGAAAAAATGACGTCTGACATTATATATATATTATATATATATATATATATATATATATATATATATATATATATATATATATATATATATATATATATATATATATATATATATATATATATATATATATATATATATAAATAAATAACCAATGGTTATGAAACTAATATATAAAAATAAAATAAATAAATTAAATAAAATTGTAAGATAATTTTACTGGAAATTATGTTTTTAATTCCCAAGAAAGGGTTAGCGGACTGTTGTGGTCTTCATTAGTAGACAAAAAAATTTTATTTACAAAATTGCGATAGCAGACTGGCAACTTAAATTAAAAAAGGAAAAAATGTTGAGTTTTAATTGCAGTTTATGCCTTCATCATAAGAAGAAGATTTACTAGAAATCAATCAGTTTCGAATATATATATATATATATATATATATATATATATATATATATATATATATATATATATATATATATATATATATATATATATATATATATATATATATATATATATATATATATATATATATATATATATATATATATACACACTCAACTAACACATTCATATATGATTAACAGACCTCCAAACAGCATCCTTAACGAACCCCCTCCCGAAATAAACACCGACTCCAACAACCTCCCAAGACACTTACAAATCTCACTAGCAAGATTGAGATGCGGGCACCACCCAAACTTACAACATTACAAACACAATTTCAATTTACACCAGGCAACATCTCCCACTTGTACCAGATGCAAAAGGGCCTCGGAGACCGTAGATCACTTTCTTTTAGACTGTCCCTCCAACTATCGCCCCAAAATCTTCTGGGGCATCACTTCTTTGAAAGATCTCTGGACGAGACCGACTGCGGCGGGAGGCTTCATTAGCGAAGTGTGGCCGCCTCAACAAGGGGTGGTCAGGGGGTGAGAAGGTAAAAAAAAAGAAAGGTATATATATATATATATATATATATATATATATATATATATTAATATATATATATATATATTATATATATATATATATATATATATATATATATATATTTCCTCCCGTGGGCAAAGGCCAGAGGCCTACAAAATTCCACCAGAGTTGGGAAAGATCTATTATCATGGTCGATGGTGGCCGACGTGTCCAGATACACGGCGTTTGAAAGTATGCAAGTCAAAGGAAGTTGGGAAAACAGAAGGGAGTGTGTTCCAGACTTTACTAGTAGAGTATATGTAAGACTGAGCATAGCGGTTAAGTCTGGGGTCGGAGAGTTGGACAGAGAAAGGATGAGAATGTGTAGAAAGGCGTGTCGCACGAACTCTTCTCAATGGAGGAGGTATGCGACGAGAGAGTTCAGAAGGGCAGTGCCCGTTGTAATAGCGATAGTAAAGAGAGAGTGACGCAACAATTCGACGGGCAGAAAGAGATTGAAGAGAGTTAGGAGCAGCAGGAGAGTTGATGAGACGAAATGCCCTTGACTCCACCTTCTCTAGGAGAGCTGTATGTGTGGAACCACCCCAGATGTGCGAAGCATACTCCATACTAAACAACACCCCCATACAGAGCAAGCAACTGGGGTGGCGTGAAGTAATTCTGAAGGCGCCTCAGAACACCCAACCTCTTAGAAGCTTGTTTAGAAAGAGAAGTAATGTGATCTTTCCAAGAAAGATCACGAGAAAAAGAAACACCAATATATATATATATATATATATATATATATATATATATATATATATATATATATATATATATATATATATATATATATATATATATAAACTAATATTTTACCTGGTAATAATTTGCTAATCGAAGCAACATGGAGCATATTACTTCTCTTTGAGTCTCCAATTCCTTCTGATCAACTGCAGAGGCATGAACCCTTTCAAGAAACAAATCTTCCACAAGAGGCTTCAAAGCTAAAATACCTTTTATATATATATATATATATATATATATATATATATATATATATATATATATATATATATATATATATATATATATATATATATATATATATATATATATATATATATATATATATATATTAGGGGGTACAATTATCTAATACTAAATTTAATTTTTAAAAAGCTTCATGTTCGGTTTTCTAAAATTAATGTTTATGAGTTTAGTTGTTTACATTATTAATTTTTCTCCCAAGCATGAACTGCTCTTAAAACTTACAATGAGAAAGTGGAGGCTGACCACTGGCCATTAGTCCATCACACAACTGAATGATTTTTGGAACACCTATAATACTTTTGCTGTGATGTCTTTCATAAGAGAGAAGAACTAAGAAACTAAACATAGAAGGAATCAATTTCTCTGCATGTCTGGAGAAAGAAAAGTATAATAATAATAGTTAATCAGTCATACAATTTAAAAATTATTATAGCACAAAAAAAAAAAAAAAAAAAAAAAAAAAAAAAAAAAAAAAAAAAAAAAAAAAAACCTAATCAAATATTCGGTATCGTAAACAAAGTTCTTTATTTTAAACTTTTTTTCCATATCCCAATTTTTACGACCGATTTGTTTTTGTATAAATGTTTATTTGCATTACAAACTTAAAACAATTTCCCATTCGAAACCCTAACCTTCATATCTAATTTTCTGTTTTAATACATTTGTTCTGATACATTAATTAATTAAACAAATTAAAATAATAAATTTAATTCCGAAAATATTTTCATAATAATTGAAACGCAACAATGTACTATGATAAAAGCGATGAAACATTAAATATTAATTTGTGCATTCAAATGATTACTTATACAAACACAATTTCAGCAAATTAAACAAATTTCAATAAATGAAGCATTAAAACGCAAAATACAAATACTTAAAATTACAAATATATTTGGACAATTTTTAATGAACGATATTAAGAGACTCGAATCTTAAAAAAAAGAGTTTTGAAACAAGCTAATAAGTTTTAATTAAGAACAAGGGAACAAAATGAACAAATTAAAAAAATGAAGAAACATTAAACGAGCGCGAGTAAGAACAGGATTGTGGGGTGATTTAGTGATACATGCATTTTTGTAATAAAAGTCAAATAAATGTACCTGAAAAGAATAACTTACTTAATCTGTCCTTCTTCTATATACTCAAACTGTTTGATGACATAACCAATAAATATTTGCTCTGAATCCAGTAAACAATAATTAACACGGATTTCCACCAAGTGAATCAACAATTCCAAAACAGACCTTTGCATTACCACATCACTAGATACAGTGTACAACTATAAAAGAACATAATAAGTAATAAATTACAAAAGGAAACACATGGGTACGTAGCAATAATACACAAAAACATATTACCACACCTTTGATTTATAATTAAACTATTACAAACTAGCACATACGAGTATTAAAATGATGAAATATTTTCAAGTAAATAAACTTGAGGTATTTTAATATCAAAAAGAGTTTTAACAAAAGAAATAGAAAAATCGCAAGCATTACAGAAAAATAGAAAGTTAATAATAAAATCTACAAACTACCCTACTGCAATTCTTCCTTTATATTTGAAGAACTTCTACAAATACATAAAAAAAAAATTATAAAACTATAACAAATGTTCTATTTAAAAAAGAACACTTACCTATCAATCATGACATAATCATAATCCTATAACTATAATTTCAAGACTAGGAAATAAACTTAGTTAAATAGTTTATCTAAAATTTATCATCAAAATCATTTTAATTATTTGTAAGAGAGAATTTTTAACACACCTTCAAAGCTTTAATAACTAATGGTTCAAAGAGACGAATGTAGGAGCTTAGAGACATTTTATCTGTTCCTTTTGACTGAAACCTATGTAAACTTGATGCTCGTTTCCATTTCAGACTGTCCAAACTTTACAAGATAAAAAAAAATTATATATATATATATATATATATATATATATATATATATATATATATATATATATATATATATATATATATATATATATATATATATATATATATATATATATATATATATATATATATATATATATATATATATATATATATAATTTTTCTTGTGGTTGGGGTTATCATAAGAAAATAATCTAAGCCACTGAACAGAGGCTACATTACTAAACTTAAATTTAAGATATTTCAAAATATTTCAGTTATGGATAGAAAGGGGGTTAAAGATATAAGGTGATAGTTAGACCTGAGAGAGGCCCCCTTTTCTCACCATTGGTTGTATGAGGGCATATTTCCAACAGGATGGAATGCTGAAGTGGAAAACTGTAGATCAAATAGTTTTCTAGGACAGAGTGCAAGCTAAGAAGCAAAAGCTTAAGAACCACAGAAGGGATATGATCAAAAAGCCATACTCCTTCTTAGTGTTAAGTTCCGAAAGAGCAGAAATAATATCTCTAGAAGAAATTACGATGTAAACCGTAAATGAACTGGAGGGGGATGGAGATGGAAAAACATTTCCTGAATCATCTGAGTGGAGAGAGAAGAAGCAAAGGTTTGACAGAAAACGGAGGGTAAAAGGGCAGTTGTGCCAATAGGAGATACTTGAGGATGGAAAGAGTAAGAGGAAAAGATAGAGTTGATATTTTTGCAAAAGGCCAAAAAAAAGTTACATTTTCTATATAGAAAAAAAGTTTTTAGTATTCGAAGAATATAGAACGACTACAAGATAAACTATAAGATGAAAGAATACCTAGAGTTTGAAGACAACGGTTATTTCTGAAAGCAGCGTCCATGTGGCGCATAGTAAAAGAACAAGCATAATTAAAAAAACATTTATTAGTGTCAGTTGAAGGAAAAGAATATGGAATGCACGCCTCTATGCCAAAGAAAATCATCGCGTACGTGCGTTTTACACACTCCGAGGGACCCCTTCCAAAAAAGCAGTAATTATTCCAAGAGAGACTAAAAAAGTACAACCGCAAGTCCGACCAGTTAGGAGCACCAAAATGCCAAGAATGTTTCCTAGCCGTAGGTGGTGGTTTCTCCTACTGAAAACTCCAAAAAATAGAACAGGATACAGAGATAAAAAGTTGATCAGAGAAACCTAGAAAATGAAAGGGTTTAACAGAAGGAGGAGAAAGATTAGATGTCAGGAAAAGGTCTATGTTAGGTTCATTTGCAAAACTATCAGAGATATGGGGTGGAGTTACATTCCTTATGTAAAGTTATTCTAGATAGAGAAACCTACAGTGAGTTCACCAGCTGTTTTTAAAAATTACAGGAAAGGTATTGACAGTCTTTACCATAGAAGTCACAAAGAATGATGATTTCCAAGAAACTAAAAGACTAGGGTTTGTTCTTTTTGGAGTTCAGATAGTAAAAAAAATTTACAATAGTCAGTAAGTGTTCGATTTACAGATGAATTCAGTAGTAAATTGACAAGAGAGCCAGTCATAAGGTATAAAATCAGAATATCCCAAATAACATACAGTAACATAACATTTTACATAATAAAAAAATTTTAAAATCAATATTATGAAGATACTACAGGGTGTCCCCCTCGCTTTCGGCCCCAAATAAACTGTTATAAAAATCAAAGTATTATTCATAAGTTAATAAAATTTACATATGAACATCTCCACTGAGCTCGTAAATCATTTGGATTACGAGGAGCTAGTTATTTTAAAAGGATGACGCCAATTGTCACACTTCCAACGGCAACATGTACGAAATTGTGTCCATTTTTGAAGATCGGATCATTTCCAAGGGGCTTTGGCCACCAAGATCGTCTGACCTTACTCTGCCGGATTTCTTTTTATGAGGCATAGTGAAAGGGAAAGTGTATCGCAACAAGCCACGTACTTTCATGCAACTGAAAGAAAACATTCGGCAGGTAACTGACGCTGACTCCCAATATGTTAGCGACAACCTTCGGTACCATGGAAAATTTTTTACATTTCAGTATACCTCAGGTGATGCTAATGGCGATCACTTCTAACAGTTGTTGCGATGTCAGCACGATCATCACACATAAGGTTTGTTCGTGGCAAATTTTATCAAGTTATGAACACTACTTTAATATACATTAAGCGCATATCTGCGGCCGAGAGCAAGTGGGACACCCTGTATTTAATTAATGTATTTACACATTTGAATAACGTAGAAAGAAAAGAATCTAAGTCTTCCTTAATATAAAAATAATAGATATTTTAAATTTCTTCATAGTCAAAAATTGTTAATTATCCCATCACTAAAATTTTAATCATATATATATATATATATATATATATATATATATATATATATATATATATATATATATATATATATATATATATATATATATATATATATATATATATATATATATATATATATATATATACAACATGGCGAAAACATTTAACGGACGAAACCCGGGGGTGACTCGTTCATTAAGAATAAGGATGGAATGTTGGTGATAGAGCAAGTGGAAGTTATGAGCTGATGGACGGAATATTTTTCGGAATTGTATGATTGTCGGGATGCAGTGGTAGATGATGGAGAGGTGAGGGAAGAAATAGACCAGGAGTATGGACAACACCCAATAACGATAGAGGGGGTTAAGAGAGCTATCAGGAGTATGAAAAATGGAAAAAGCCCGGGATGTGACGAGCTGCCTACTGAGATATGTAAGGTAAAAGACGACGTGGCTCAGTGGCTACTGAGACTCTTTAACGGATTATGGAGAGAAGAAAGAATACCATCTGATTGGGGTAGAGCAATAATATGCCCTATTTTTAAAAAAGGGGATAAGAGTGAATGTGCAAATTATAGAGCGATATCCCTCCTCCCCCATGTGAGCAAAATATTTGAAAGAATTTTGGAGAGGAGACAGAGTAAGTGTGGAGGAAAAACTAAACCAAGCACAAAATGGCTTCAGACCAGGCAGAGGAACAACTGATTTAATTATCAGTCTGAAGATGCTTATTGAAAAGAACTGGAAGTGGGCTAAGGAAATGTATATTGCATTTATAGATCTGGAGAAGGCTTTTGACACCGTACCTAGAGAGAAATTGTGGGAAACACTTAGGGATCCTTTTTATGAGGTGGACCCAAAATTGATTAGGATAATACGAGGAATGTGTGAAACCAGCGAAAGTGCAGTGAGAACGGCACATGGCATAGGTGATTGGTTTCCGGTGAGATCTGGAGTGATGTGACCTCTGCTTTTTATTATATATATGGATAGGTGTATCAGGGAAGTAGATGGGGGAGACGAGCTCCGTGTAATTTTGGCATATGAAAATGATATAGCGGTTGTGACAAGGAGCAGAGAGACTTTGCAGAAGGCAATGGAAAGGTGGGGAGAGGTGTTCAGGAGAGTGGGGATGAAGGTAAATAAGGGTAAAACGGAGGTGATGAGAATTGCGAGGGGACAGGAGGAGTTTGTGGTGATGTTGGATGGGGTGAGGTTAGCGGAGACACAGAAGTTCAACTGTTTAGGGTTGACTGTGAACTCTGATGGGGAGATGGCGCAGGAGATAGAAAGCAGAATCGAGAAGTTCTCTGGGGTGTTGAGACGGCTGTACCCTCTGTTAAAGGACAGCCATATACCAAGAAAGGTGAGAACCCTGATATATACATTGATACTAAGACCTGTTCTGATGTATGGGTATGAGGATTGGACTTTGACTACCAGAACCAGAAGCAGAGTGGAGGCGGCGGAAATGAGAGCTCTGCATCTGCATCTGATAAGGGGAGTGACTAGGTTGGACAGAATGAGGAGTGTAAATATTAGGAGAGAGCTTGACGTCGAGTCGTGGAGTGAAGTGGCGGAGAGGCGGCAGCTGAGCTGGTACGGACATATGAAAAGGATGAATGACGCGAGATATCCGGCAAGATTTTACAACTGGCAGCCGGAGGGAAGGAGACCAGCTGGAAGACCTAGGAGACGATGGAGGGATGGAGTGGCAGAAGCTATCGCTAGAAGGGGAGTGACGCTGGAGGAGGTTGAAGAGAGGGGACTGTATATGGACAGATCTGTCTGGAGAGGCTTCGCGAGAGACAGGGCTATGCCCTAACTACGCGTCTGGTGAGGGGGTGAGGCATATATTAAAAATGTCAAAAATGTGAAGCTGCTATATTAAAAATATTAAAATATTTTAAAATTTTTAAATATATATATATATATATATATATATATATATATATATATATATATATATATATATATATATATATATATATATATATATATATATATATATATATATATATATATATATACCAAACATTCATAGACACCACTTATGCAAAATCCAACTTACTCTGATGATTCAAATTCCAGCTTTCCGCCAGCGTGAGATCGTAATTCTTCCTGCAATTGAGCGCTTTGATAGGCAAATGCAATATCATAAAGTGACCTCTTTTCAGTTTTCAAATGTATGTCGGCTCCAACATCTTTTGAAGTTGATGGTGGGAAAATCTGATCCCACAATGAAACAACGTTTGATCCAAACAAACATTTCAATAACTGAAGAAACAAAAAAACAATCATTATCGATTTGCAAATGGTAGAAATGTTTACATTGTTACAGAAGTACAAAAAAAAAAACGAATACTTTACTTCACCTGTTGACCGCAAAATATAGAATGACTTGGTAAAATAGGAGTAGAGACTATTAAATACTGAAGCAACTCCTCTGATAGCCGGCCAAATTCAGTCATAGAAGAAAGCTCAAGTATAATCCCTAGGGAATTTAAAGTTTCTCTCAGAAGACCAGAAAATTTTTCCTTCAAATCATCTTCCAAGGACATCTGTACAAAGTTATGTTTCTTAACTTTCTGAATATTTAAATATGTTTCTAAGAAATATCTATAATCTAGTAATACTTTCCTTTTGAAAAGGGATCTCATGAATTTTTTTTTGTGTGTGAGTGTGTGTGTGTGTGTGTGTGTGCGTGTATTTATTATAATGAATTATAAGTAGATTAGGGGAAGTAAATTTATTTGTTGTTAACTTTATCTATGAAAAGAAAAAACTAAGAATTTCACAAGAAAAAGATGAAAAAATACGAGTAAGTGATATAAGTGATAAGATAATGTGTGAACACTTTTATTTTACCAGACTGATTGAAATACTAGTTATACTAGTAAATATATTACTCACTCAAATCATAATCACCCTATTTCCATATAACGGAAGCAAAATATAAACTTGCGCATGCAAATACAATAAAATAGTGAAGAGGAAGATATTACGATTAAGTTTACTTTCAGGTGAAAATTCAATAAAAATGGACAGGAAATGTGTAGAAATTAAATATATGTTTTAAAACATTAGAGATTTTATGATGGAAGTGAAGGATGGATAAAAATATATGTGGTAAAAAAAATATAGGTTTTTATTATGCAAAGAGAATATAAGTTAAAGTAGCTCATTTAGGCATGCATTAAAAGTGTTAAAGAGAAAGTTTTAAAATGAATGATAACATAAATGAAAGTGAAAATCATAAAATGATCAACCACTGAAGAAATGCAGGAAATCACGAGAAAATAATGAGTGAATGTAAAAGAGAATATTACATTTTTTATTTTCTCATTAAAATTTTAAACTTTCCACAAGTTGGAAGGTGACAAATCGATGTCAGAAGAGGAATTTAATTCAAGGAAAATATAAGGTAAGATAAAAATACACTGAAGAATATGACAAGAAAATCATACTATATATAAAGGTAAACTTATATAAGAGCAATAAGAGCAAAGCACACTCCAAATAAGCACCGTACAATATACTTGCAAGAACACATCTTAGAAATAAAATTCAAATAATTAGTTTGTGTGCATACCTTAAGAAGTATGCAATAATAATAATAATAATAATAATAATAATAATAATAACAATAATAATAATAATAATAACAAAATTAAGAAAGAGAACATTAAAATCAGAGTACACTTAGGTTTTAAGTTTTACAAACTTTTCCTCACCTTATAATTTTGAAATGCACTTTTAAGAACATCATAGAGTTTGATATATTCAGGAAGATGAACAAAGCTTCTCCTATAGCCCGATTTCAGTGGCTTTTCCCTTTCATCTTCTAATTAAAATACAAAAAGTTTTAAACGGACACAAATTGAAATTAATAAATCAAGTTTTGAAGAAATCAATCTATTTTATAGTTTATCAATATAAATCATAAACAAAACAATGCTAACTACTTTTTGGCAATATGTCCCTTGGAATGGTAATGTATAACAATCTATAAAATCACAAAATTAAACTACTTGTGTTTACATACCAAGCTTTTCCCCTTTCCCAGGTGAGTTTGATCTTCCTTTCTCACTCCCAGAGTCTATTTTTGATTTCCTCTGTTAAATAGTTTATATGTACAAAAGTAACTTATAAAATTTTATTTTCTAAATTCTACTTACATTTAAAAGTAAAATGCCATCTACTACCAAGTAGATGAAGGAAAATATATTTAAAAAAAAAAAAAAACTATGTATGAATCCTTTTGACAAAAAGCTTTTTTTTTTTTTATTTATTTATTTATCTTTTTCAAACTTAAAACTTCATAACCATTTGCTATTAATCTAAAACTTTAATACAAAGTCTCTCTCAATAAATCAAACCTGAAACTTTTATCACACGAATCCAATTCATTATCATATATGCTATGCAAGGGTCAAAATGAAATTGAAAATACTTAAATGAATTACATTTTCGAAGAAAATAAACACAAACAAATAAGCAAATATTTATATTCAAAATTTTCATACCTTAATGGGAGAAAGAGCTGCCGCTGTTCCTGATGGGACTATAGAATTCCTAGTAGATGGAGTAGTGCCTTCAAGAACATGTAAGTAGACACTGAGTATCCTCAATATATGTTGTAATAAACAATCTACCGCATATCCAAGCTAATAATAATAATAAATTTCTAATAAAATAGCCCTTTTATCTAATAGTCAATAATAATAAATTTTTATGAAATTAAAAATCCTCAAGAATATCAAGATCTTAACTTCACATCTACAACAAACCTTTAAAAAAAATGTATCTCCATAGGTTGGCATAAAGAATTTACCCAATACACAGTATTTAAAATTTTATTTAATCATTTTCCCTTCTTTTATGAAATCTTTAAAAAACTGTCCTAAAGCTCTCTCTCTCTCTCTTTACTAGTCAATTATCAGTCCTTTTCAAAGTCTATAACTGTGTAAATTTTTCTTCTCTAGATCTCAATTTTACCCACTGTTTCCTCTATTCTCTTTGACTCACTTTTTATTTTTTCTTAACACTGCACCAATTTCATCTCTATCGTCACTAGCTCTTCATCAGCTTTTCAAACACCTTTTTTTTAACTCTCCTTAAAAATATACAGGTTCATTTCACATTTAAAAAAAAAAATTAAAATACTAATTCTAAAAGAAAGATGTCTAAAAATCTTTTACAACAAATATTGTTTTTCAAGTGTGCCTACTGATTAATTTTATGATTCGAATTGAGTTGAATTGTAATTTAAAAAACAAAACAAAAAAAACAATCTTGATTTTTTAACAATTTTCTTCCTAACCAAATATTCCATTCCTTTTGGTGCTTAAATGCAAATCTTTATGAGAATTCCATATTTATCCTACATACTGTTCCATAGGTCTTCATACTTAATAAAAACTTCCATCAACATAACAAGGATAACAGTTGAACCATTTTCCTATAAATCAGAAATAAACACACTTACCCAATTCATATTAATTCGAGACCTCAGTCTTTTTAAACATAAATCGCTACCCTTGTAGATTTATATATTTCCCCTTTTAATTCATCTAATAATATCGAGCTAAAAAAAAGCTACATTAAGAAAATAAAAATAATTTAATGTCTTACAACATTTATAAAGGAGATGTTTACCTTGGGATGCCCCAAAAAACTCCATGCTTTCTTCTTTTCTTCTGGGCTATCAGGTGATTTCTTCTGCTTCATTGATAGAACTGCTCTACCTTTAAACAATAATAATAATAATGATTGCAATAATTGGCAGATATTTGTAGATTCAATTTTTAACTTAAATAATCCCTTTAAAAAATATCCTAATATTATAAATTATTATTATTATTATTATTATTATTATTATTATTGACGAGTTTGATTAAAAAAAAAAAAAAAATAGAGGAAATAGTTCATCTGGAGTTCTTTCAACATTTGTAGAAAGAAACTAGCAAAGTTGTGTGTTGGGTGATGCAAGGAAGAGAACAGAAGTTAAAACTGACAATAGAAATGAATTCAGATTTATACTAAACGCTTCTTACTAAGGATCTGAATGAAACTAAGGTCTGATAAACAAAAGATAAACTAGTTAGCGGCAACAAAACTTAACTGCAGCAGAAGGGAATAGTAAGTTATGATAACTGCTGAAACATGAAGATAGTGAGGTGATTCATGAATATAAGGAAAATTTATATAAAACTAAGGTTTCTTTAGGAGCATACTGAATAGACTTAGTTTTGGAAAATCATCTAGTTTAAATAGAGCGATAAATGGAAAAAAAGGAAGGCAAAAAGAAGAAGAGCTGTACATAAATTGTGCAGGATGAGAAACACAGAAATATCCCTAAAAGGAGCGTAGATAAAAAAAGTGTAATAATGCCGAATGAATAAGGCAAAGACATATACCAAAAATAGGAATAATGTAATGTTTTTGCAGAAGGGATTTAAAAAGTAGAAGAATTATGAGTTCTATGAAAACGATGTTGTAAAATTGTGAAATGTCACAGGAAAGACCATAAAACAGATGTAGTTAAAAAATAAAAATCAGAGGAATGCAGAGTGGAAAACTAACAGTTAGTCAGTGTGTTAGATGGTGTAACAATATTTTTAAAAAATCTCAATGATGTTATGAATAAAGGAGAAAATGGTAGAATTTTACAATAAACATTAGAATGGAGAGGGTAAGTGAAAATAGTATAGGCAACTGGACCCAAAAATTAATATGACGAGTTGCATTTAATGGTTAAAATAGCTAGTGAGTGTTAATTCTATCAGATATATTTCTCACTCAAAAACCAGATGCACCAGCAAAAGAACAATCTAAATTGTAATAGTATTATTCATCAAAAGAAAAAATACAAAACAATAGTTTTACCTGCTAACCAATTGGCACATATTTTAAGAATAAATTGCTGAGCGTTAAGGTCTCCTGATAATGTTGCTTCACTATTTAATGCGAGAAGCAGAGTAACAAGTCCTGTGTGCTTTCCCTTCTCACCACTAAAAACATTAAAAAAGCATGCATTTAAACCAATTCCGTTGGTTATATATATATATATATATATATATATATATATATATATATATATATATATATATATATATATATATATATATATATATATATATATATATATATATATATATATATATATATATATATTTTCAGGGTGGCTCATGGTAAAATTTATAGGTGGTTGTACCTGACATTTCACACACACACACAATATATATATATATATATATATATATATATATATATATATATATATATATATATATATATATATATATATATATATATATATAATATATATATATATATATATATATATATATATATATATATATATATATATATATGGACACACTGAACTTTAATCGACCTTGATTCTGTTATTCTCCAACTCTCATGCAAATTAGCAGGCCTCTGACCTTCACTCTCCAGTGAATATATATATATATATATATATATATATATATATATATATATATATATATATATATATATATATATATATATATATATATATATATATATATATATATATATATATATATATATATGTAATTCTGGCTATAAATTTGACTGGAGACAGTATTATCCAGCATAAGAGTTTCTATTCTAGCTGGATGCTAAATATCCTGACAAGTGGAGAAGTCTTCCAATCTTTTATCCCAACTTTCAAATTGACTGTATTAAACATATCTACAGTATTAATTTACAAGTATAACCAGCAAGTGTCTTAAATTTAAGAAACTTAACCATTTCTTATCTAAAACCCGGGGGGGGGAAAAAAAATCACCTAAAAATGCTCATATGCTTCAATTTCTGAATAGAAAATTGTAAATCTCAAGCTTTTTGGAAATTAATTTGAATAAAGCAATTATATAATCCATTCTCCAAAATATAAAAAAGGTAAAAATTGCGATAATTATATAATGAGATGTGATTAAAAGTCTTTTGTTTATCAAAAACTAAATATTACAGCTTTTATACTTTCTATTTCTTAAACTCAAAAAAACTGTCCATACTAAGAATATACTTTTTTTTTTTTTTTTTTTTTGTAAATAAAAAAAAGTTCATATTATTGGATGAATTTTATAACCTCGATTTTGAGCATTATTCATTTTGTATATAATGGGGATGGGCTGGATATCTGGTTGCTATCCAGCATTTTTTCTGGTATCTTACCAGATAGCCAGTAAAAATAAAATTCTTAATTATAAGAATTAAAATTTTCAAAGAATTAAAATATTAGGGATGGGCCAGATATCCTGTTATCCAGCCTTTCTTTCAGTATCCTGCTGGATAGCCGGATACTGAAAAAAAGGATGGATAACCAGATATCTGGCCTTTCCCTATTATATAACAAACAGTCTGACATCTGGTTAAAATTTAAAAATTTAAATGGGCAATATTGAATTAAAAAAAAAAAAAAAAACATTAAATATGTAAAAATTATTGGTTTTTCCTATATGTCCAATGAAAAAAAAAAAATTCTAATATATATATATATATATATATATATATATATATATATATATAATATATATATATATATATATATATATATATATATATATATATATATATATATATATATATATATATACTATACCTTGAATGTGAAGAAACAATATGACATCCCCATGACTTTGGATAAAGAATTGGTGGATATATTTCAGATAGCATTGACAATGTTTCTAAGCACCCCAACTGTAATTTTAATATATATATATATATATATATATATATATATATATATATATATATATATATATATATATATATATATATATATATATATATATATATATATATATATATATATATATATATAGGGTAATTCAAAATGTTATAAAAAGCATTCATGACAACATTAATCTGATAAATGGAGCCAGATTGGTTGCACAATCAAATTCATTATATCTCTGCATTCATCATGAATACCTGAAAAAAAAAATATGCAATGTGTTGAATATTTTCTTCAAACAAAGTTTGATACTGCAGTTGAACCAGAGTAATTTAACATAACAAAAAAGTTACAGCAAAGCCTATGTTCTTGATTGAGAAGAGCTGAAGC
>SEYY01000739.1:442644-482644 GCA_009176605.1 Armadillidium nasatum
GTATCAAAATTTTAACAAACTGATACCAATAACTTTGAACCACCTGAAACTGAGTACTGATAAGGTACCTCTAAAATTTACTGATACCAATTTTTTTACCGAACTCATGATTGTTGAAACAAGATTGAAAATATTCAATGACAATAAAATTTAGGTTTTCTGCAGTCCGTAATTTCTAGTTATTTTGAATCCACTTTGCTAAACAAAACTTTGATTCGTGATATAGGGTTGGTGCCACAAAGACTTTGCAACCGACTTGCCCCAGTGCATGGTCTATTTTCCTTATTAATTTCTGCAACATTCTTCGTCTTCAATCCAATTTTCACTTTGTTAAACACCACCTTTTCTCTTCTAGACTTTACCTCTTCTTCTTGACCAAAACTCTGGTGCATAACCGTTCTTATAGCAAACCATTTTCGGTTTCCTCTTACTGTCTCTATCCTCAATTTTCAGCCAAAGGAGATTGTTGTGCATATGTGCGAAATGACTTTGTTTGCTCTTGTGTCACTAATTTGAAATCATCTGAATTTTTCCCATTGTAGCTTAAACTCTCTTGTCATTCATTTGTTCTGTTTATTTATCTCCTAATACTACTGACAATCTACTAAACTCCATAATAAGCACATTCTACCTTCTTTCTCAAAAATCATCATATAAGGTGATTTCAGTGTCCACCACTAGTTTTCATGATACAGCTGGTGAACGTACCTTCCAATTCTACATCCAAAACGACCTTGAACAGTTGGTTAGCTCCCTACTCGTTTCCCTGATCGAATGTGTTATTTTTACTTCTACTTATTTACTTGAAAGAGATTATTATTATATTATTATTATTATTATTAAGAAATGATAATTAAGTTTTAAAATCAAACCACATTTTTAAAAATTAGAAGAATACTTTCTTGGTATAATAGTAATAATATAGTAAGTGAAATAATAATAATTCATTTCAATGCACTGCAACATTTCTTTACTACTCATTCAAAGTCCTAATATGATAGTCACTAATTTAAGTTGATATGGTTTATTAGAGCCAAACTAGTCTCAAAATAAGTAGATTCAAATTTATCATTGGCTATGACAACTATTGCTAATACGATATCTATAAACTTAATTCTCTCATCGCAACAGACTCAGTGTAAAAGACAATTTATATTTAAGGGTTTTATAAACAGAATATCCTGATGGAAAGAATGAAATTAAAACCCACATTCAGCAAAGGGTTTTTGATTTAAATGTTAATTTCCTAAAAAAACATTAGTTTATAATATTCATAAAATAACAAATATTTTCGTTAAAAAACTTACTTTGTAACAGCCATTGCGGCAGCTTTTCTGACTCTGTGATCTTGATCTCCTAATAAAGGAATAAATACTGAAGATAATATCCTATGAGTAAAGACTTTAGAATTCGAAAACAAATATGATGATCTCTGTATATGTACATTGCCAGCAAACCCATCCTGCGACTCGAGGTAATCAATAAATCTGAGAGGCAAATTGGAATAAAGCTCACAAAGTTCAACCTGAAAATGGTATATATATATATATATATATATATATATATATATATATATATATATATATATATATATATATATATATATATATATATATATATATATATATATATATATATATATATATATATATATATATATATATATATATATATATATATATATATATATATATATATATATATATATATATATATATATATATATATATATATATATATATATATATATATATATATATATATATATATATATATATATATATATTGTTACAAAGCACCGGCAATAATGGGCTCCTCGTGTGGTCTCAACACTGAAGATGAATAACATAGAAAATAACTTATATTATTAATCACGAGTTAAGATTGATTAAATAATCATATATCTCTACAGATGAATATCAATAGATGTTAGCAGAAGGAAAAGTTTTAGGAACAAAACATTACGAGTAGAGGTAAAGGCTCAAGCAATGATGAATGCTTGAGTCTGCAGAGTAGTGGTTAGGTAACATTTACCTAAATTTATAACTATAAAATAGTTTTTTATTTTTTTATTTTATAGAAGATAAACTTATACAGTACATTAAAAAGGACAGAGAGCTCACGACTTCAAATATTATTATTATTATTATTATTATAAATTACATCGCTTTTATAAAAAGAATAGTAAAAGGAAATCTGAGAATTCGAATGAAGCATTGTAGATAGAAACTGAAGAATATTTGTTGATGCTTACTGGGGAACAAAGTGTCAGTCCCACATATTTAGAAAATTTGTCTTTTGTGTGCACATTAGAGATAGTTTCTATTTATAATAGGCTACACTTATTTGACTCGAAATCGATTATTCTTTGGAGGTAATTGATCTACTTAACTCTATTTTAGTAATATATAGATAAGATAGTTCCTTTGTCTATATTCTCTTAATTTAAAAAGACAAAATACAAATTCATATCCCTATCAAATACTTTAACATTATTCAAATTTGAGTTTACAATTTATGGCCCATTCAATATATGTTATCTACTTTCCGTGATGGTAAATCTGACTTGAAGTGCAAGGGTGCTTTCGCGTCCTCAAAACGTCTTCAGTGAATAGAAACACCGTCCAATCCGTACCAATGGCATTCCGTTCTGTTGATCTCCAGAACCGTTTTTCCCCAGGGCATTCTGTTACGTGGTCGATATTGTCAACTATTTGGCAACTTCTCTCTTTTTAGAGATTGGAAACTCCAATCTCTAAAAAGAGAAAAAACACTTGCAATCTCCTGGCTTAAACCTAAAATCTCAATATTAAACTTGAAACTGCAAAATAAGATGACCTCTCCAATAAGCAATCAATCTCCCAATCTTACAAATTCTCGAAGCCCTTAAGTTGCGTCTTTGATCTCACAAACCCTAAGCTCCACAAATTGTGTTACCGGGCCAGTACGCAGTGCACCGGCAACTAAGGGTTCTTCTTCAGCTTGAGGGTCTCAGTGCTACTGAGGGTTAAAGAAACTGACAATAAACTTTGAATACAATATTATTTACACAATTTAAGACCACAATATTTACATTACTTTAACTATCAAATTCATTATTAAACAAACTATTATTAACAAAATCTATCAGGAATTAGAATTTTAGAATTTAACATTATAACCATAAAATAACAGTTATAACAATATATACAGGATTTTACACCAATCTGATTCAGTTTGCTTTCTCCAACACACGAAGTTAACTCCAGGTGCAAAAGTGTTTTCAAGTTCATTTTAACGTCTTCAGTGAAAAGTGCCGCTCTCCAGACAGCCCCACCGGCATCCAGTAGTAATCCTCCAGGGTATCACGATACAGTGATCAAGGTCTAGACCTCTCTCCGAATTCTCGTGTCTGATAGTTCTAAGTCCAAGTTCACTGTTGAACCTTTCTCAAGTGGTCGTCCTTGCCCTCATGTCCGTCTCCATGGGATCTTTAACTTAAATCATTCAATAAAGTCATCAACGATCCTTTTAATTAACCACTACTAAACAGCAGTTCAATTTTACCATCATCTCGTTAACAGTGAACATCTTAACTCTACTCCAGTCTTTGCGTTAACAATGATTCAAATGGTAAATGAAACTTTTTCAAAAAAAGTCTCTCTCTTCACTTTTTTAGCTGGTAGTTACCCTCTCAAATATTATTGTGAGATCAAACGAGCAATAAAATGAAGATACCAGATAAGATTTCAAAAAGAATTTACAGAAAAATGTATTCAAGAGAAAAAAAAAACAATAAAATGGAAGAGCTTATCAACATTACTATTCTTTATATATATATATATATATATATATATATATATATATATATATATATATATATATATATATATATATATATATATATATATATATATATATATATATATATATATATATATATATATATATATATATATATTTACAAATTTCCAAAACCTTACCTTAACAAGCCAATAAGTGTTCTTAGTTGTAGTCCCCAAATGGCATAGTGGCGAGAGCGCACTGGTAGCGTGAAAGGAATGGAAAAGTTCATTAAGACACAAATGAAGTCCTTGAATTGCCCCTCGCACTGTTACGCTTGATCCATGGTACAAGAGCTGGAAATAATTAACAGTAATGAAAAGAAATACTTTATTGTTTCATTTACTTAAAATAACCTTCTGTTAAAAATGTTTCTACAAATAAACCAGTTTGTATTTTTCAACTTAGCTTTAGAAGTAACAATTTAATAAAACTTTTTGTTCCGATTTGCTAGACATTTATTAACAGTTTTGACTTTTTCTCCAAAATAAAACATATCTCTTATTTAAGCATAGTATTAATATTATTATTATTAAATATAATAAGGGGAAAGGCACAATCTTTATTTTTCAAAAAAAATAAATAAAATATAAACAAAATACCGTATGCGGATATAATCAAATTAGTGAAAACATGAAAGCGGTCTTTAAAAATCATTTTTAAATATTTAAAACTCTATTTTCAGTGAATAAATCACGAGAGAGAGAGAGAGAGAGAGAAAAGCAAGTTTAAAAAAATTAAAAAATTAATAATAAACAGTCACAAATTTTAGAATTTTATATTATTGAATTCTAAACTCACTTTACAAAGCAAATCCAAAAGAGTATCCAAGTCCAATTTACTTCTTCCAAAATTATCATGACAGCCTTCGTTAATTACCAAAGATGAACGAATAAAATTCCCGATCAAAAACCCTATACTTGATTGGACTTGCGGATCTGGGTGTTCATGAAATAGTAACACATCTTCTATTCTCTGAGGTTCTTCTTTTACGTCTACAATAACATATATATATATATATATATATATATATATATATATATATATATATATATATATATATATATATATATATATATATATATATATATATATTATATATATATATATATATATATATATCAAATTAATTCCTTAAACAGAAGTTCACTTTGTACCAACAGTAGGCATTATTGACGGGGAAAATTGAATATACATTTTTCCTAATTAAAATGATTAAGGTCAAACAGAATAAAAGTTTCATTGCTAACACGGTTTCTGATAAGATCACTTAGGTGCTCAAGCACAATGTGGGTATGGGTTTGAAACCTGAGACAAATGGACTTTCAATGCATGAAGTGATGATGGGTACCAGCTTTATACGTTGGAAAGCGTGTAAATAATATTTATGCTTGCAGTATTTGCAGTGATGTGTGCATGTAAAGATTAGTAAATAATACACTTTGGCATAAACTGTAAATTGAAGAATCTCAAACAAAACATCAATTTTCGTGTCTGTCCTTGTAGTGGAGTTTGGAGATCAAATCTAATCTCTTAATATGCAAGTAAAATGCTTTATCCACTGAGCTAGACCGGGACTCATATTTTAACATGATATATATATATATATATATATATATATATATATATATATATATATATATATATATATATATATATATATATATATATATATATATATATATATATATATATATAATTAGGAACATATCAAAACTTTCGAATTTATATCTAATTCTGTCGGAATTCATTCAATTATAGTTCCATCATGTTGCACCTAATCTTTATATATATATATATATATATATATATATATATATATATATATATATATATATATAATATATATATATATATATATATATATATATATATATATATATATATATATATATATATATATATATATATATATATATTCTATCAGTAAGAATACACTTTGTGTTTATGTAATTCGTACTGTGTAATGTTTGACTACTGTAATACCAATTATTTCTCTATGTCAATTAAGTTAAAAAAAAAAATACATTTTAAAATTAGCAAAATCTACATTAAACAAAAAAAGATTATCATTATTATTATCATTACTTTTATTATTGGATTTTTGTTGCAAATTAGAAAATTATGAAGAATAGTATCCTAAGCTGGTCAGAGATTTAAGCAAAGAGTTGTTTATCTGAGAAAGATGAGGTTTGTACATAAAACACGTAAGTATTTATAAGGTATTATTTTAGTGTGTAGCAAGCATATCTTCTTCTATTTATCAGATGTATAAACTTCCACGATTAAGATTAGGTTTTTAACTTGTTTATTTTAGGAGTGATAAAAATAATTTACATATATTGAGGTTTGTAACAAGGAATGTATATTGCGTTATTTCCACAAATTAGTACTAAAAATAATTATTCATCATACAACAACGAAAGGGTTGTGAAATCGTGTCAAATTCTTCGAGTCACTGATAAACTATGTATAAAAGATTCTTTATTTACAAAAGTAATTCGCTGAAAATGTGAATAATTGCAATGTTGCCTCTGGGGAGTTATAAAGTTGAAGTCAGAATTGTAGACTCATGTATTTTAAGATGAATGAGTAGTAAAAATCCTTCACATCCGACATCACCTTTCGAATTTTTTTTTTTTTATCATTATTACAAAATGAAAAAAAAAAAAAAAATATATATATATATATATATATATATATATATATATATATATATATATATATATATATATATATATATATATATATATATATATATATATATATATATATATATAATTTTAATTAATTAATTTTGAAATAACAGAAGTAGATCAATAAAGTCAAAATGTGGCACAATTTAAGTACTTCCTCTACTATCAAAGTGTCCAACTGAAGCATATTTGACCTTCTTATGTATTAAGCAAATGGAATTAGGCTAGCAAATGGCTTTTATTTCATTCACTGTAAACTTTTACTTTCTAGCATTGAGCCTCAAATGTTTTTTTTTTTTTTTCTTCAACTACTCTTCTATTCGAAAATTTGTTAAAAGAGATAAGAAGATTTTTGTAAATCTAAACAAGAAAAATTTGGGTAAACATTAATATTACCTCAAAACATGCTAAAAAAAAATTACACCCTTTTAAACACTACGAGAGAGTTTTACTCACATGACGATGTGACTATTATTATTATTATTATTATTATTATTATTATTATTATTACCAGTATTTTCATCCACAATGAATAATGTTTCCGTCATCAGTGATGGCTGAAGAGTTATGGCAAGTCCAACGCAATTAAGAGACAATACTTTGATGCTCACTTTGCTAATTTGATCAGCCATCAAAGAACCAGGATAGCCCGTGAAGAGAAATGAACTACAAAGAAAACGAACCAAATACCTCACAGGTAAATCATCATCAGTAAAGGCGCCAATATTTCCACAGACCTAATCGAAAATGATTGCAAATTAACTAATGATTAAAACATTCAAATGTGAATAAATAAATTCAGAAAAGAAATATAAATACCAAATATACTTTTTCCTTTAATCATTAAAATAGTACTTAAATTAATAGTAAAGAGCTTAACTATTTAAACTTATTAAAAAAAATTACTATTTTAAATAAATTGGAAAGCATCCAAAACAGATATCTAATACATACACTACATAATAAACTACAAAAAAAGAAAAAATAATTCCAGAATGATTAAAACAATGAAGTTAAAATTGCTTGAAGTGGGTACGTGTACGTATTTACGTTGTGTAAAAAAAAAAGAGATACGACTACAAATAATGAGTTTAATAAAGTTTCAATACAAAAGTAGTATTAGAAAACACTTACTTTTGGTTCATCACTTGAGAAAGACGATTTATTTGATTCCTTTCCAGAGGTATTCTCTTGTGACAATTGTTTTCTCTTTCGTCCAAGTGATGAAGAGCTCCCTATTTCGATCTCTTTTCGACCAAGCAGTAAAGATGTATCTAATAATAATAATACTTATTATTACTAATAGTCATTCCAACTACAAGCCTGGGTAAGGTTGGATATGTCTTTTCAAATAGTTCAAGCTCTAAAAATAAATCATTTTCAAAATCCTGCCTCCGAACAACTGTATTTTTCTTTAGAGAATTTGAAATTTTTTTTTGATTACTCTACTTTCATAGCGAACAATCTATTTATTAACTTTAGAATTACTTGGCATTAATTTATATATATATATATATATATATATATATATATATATATATATATATATATATATATATATATATATATATATATATATATATATATATATATATATATATATATATATATATATATATATATATATATATATATATATATATATATATATATATATATATATAATCAGATGTACAATTACCGTTTTCTTTTTACTCATAGATTCATTTAACAATTTTTGGGGATTTTTACTATTTAAAAGCCATTTGACACTCAAATTTGTCTCTTGATATTCTTCATAAACTTGCTTGCAGTAATATAATATAAGTTATGTAAGAAACTATTACTTTTATTCGATGTAATTTACTACATATAGTACCGAAAATATTTTCTGAACAAAAATTCAGAAAAAAAACACATCGAAAAACATAAGTTAATAACTTAATTAAGGAACAAATTCAAAGTTAAACTCAAAGAATTGTCAAAACTGAAAATCTTCTCAACTTTTTTTAAATAAAACATTCATCCAATTTTTATTTTTGTGGAGTAAAAATGATTAAGCTAGTTACAAAACCTTGAGTTTGAGCATTTTTCTGTATATCTAATTGTCTGACATCCGGTCCAAAATTGTAAATTTATTTCTATTAATGAAAAGATATATTATTATATGAAGTTGCTTATAGATAATTTGAAATTTTAAATAAACTAGGAGACTGGTTTGGTTGCCAGGATATCTGGACTCTACCTGGACCATAAATTTTATGGCAGAATCATACAGCAAATCGGTAAACTCATTTTTTCAGAGTTACAACTAATTAAGTAGTTATAATATATATATATATATATATATATATATATATATATATATATATATATATATATATATATATATATATATATATATATATATATATATATATATATATATATATATATATATATATATATATGAGAAGAATACGTTACCTTCCACTGTTCCCATTTCAATATCTGAGTACACACTGCCAACAAGAGTAGCTTTATCAATTTCATCTTCATCTATGCTGTCAGGAGTATTTGGATTGAGATCACTGTCTTGTTTCATTCCATCCTGTAAAGGTTCTTCTTTAAAATGGAAAGACTCGGAATCTCCTTGGGGTGTTCCCTCATCACTACAAATCTCCACTTTTGAATACATTTCCATAAGGCTTTCTATGCTGCTCTCCTCTTCTTGGAGAGAGACAGCAATGCTAACTTGACCTTTGAAAAAAAAAATTTTTAAAATAAGGAATGCTAACATTTTATAAATGAAGACACAGACATAACTGCATTGATTTTTCTTTAGCGTTAATTTTCCTTATACTTACTGGCTGCCCGAGAAGAAAGTTTTTTCGATTTTTCACCACCGATTCTCGATCTTGTTATACCATCTGGGGACGTCAATGCTATTAACAAATGTGATGAAGGATGTTGCAAAAGCGCCTATATATATATATATATATATATATATATATATATATATATATATATATATATATATATATATATATATATATATATATATATATATATATATATATATATATATATATATATATATATATATATATATATATATATATATATATATATATATATATATATATATATATATATATATATATATATATATATATATATATATATATATATATATATATATATATAGGGATGGAGTGAAGTATCGGTATCGGAAAAAATTTGGATAGGAGTAAAGCATCGGTATCGGTAGTGGTATCGGCAGTATCGGCATATTTTTAGGTATCGGGTATCGGTTTCGGGGAATTTTTAGGTATCGGTAAAAATTTTGGTATCGCTCCATCCCTAATATATATATATATATATATATATATATATATATATATATATATATATATATATATATATATATATATATATATATATATATATATATATATATATATATATATATATATATATATATATATATATATATATATATATATATATATATATATATATATATATATATATATATATATATATATATATATATATATATATATATATATATATATATATATATATATATATATATATATATATATCCAAACATAACGAAACACAGCTAAAATTAACAACAGTTTTGATAATATATCAAACAAAAACCACATTCTCTTTAATTGCTTCTAGCGCAAAAGGTTCGCTTATCTAGATTCGAAACTATGCCCATCAGTGGCTAGAATTTCCTGATTGGTTGAGAGCTAAAGCTGGATTTGTAACAAGCTCAAATAATCTGGGTTTTAAACTTGGCTACTAATCTACTGCAGTAAATATAAATGACGACCACCATTTTCCCTACACTGCTCGAGTCGGTTGGCGAAGTTTGTCATCACTCTTTCTAAAATGTGGCGAGGGATCGCACAAATTTCTCTTTTGATATTTTCTCGCAGTTCTACCAAAATTAAACCTTTCCCTTCAGGTAGCCAAACAAAAAAAAATCACAAGGGATCAGATCTGGAGAACGTGCCAGCCATGGAATATCACCCTGGAGCGAGATTAATCTACCGAAAAATGATTCTGTTAGCAGGGCTATAGACGCACGCGAAGTGTGGGCAGTTGCCCCATCCTGTTGAAACCAAACACTCCTAAGAGGAATTTGAGGGAGAAGGAATTCACGGATCATCGTTATGCACCGCTCGGAAGTAACCGTCACAGTACGGTCATTCTCCTCAAAAAAAAAATAAGGCCCTATGACAGCTGACTTACAGAGCGCAGGTACAGACGGTTATCCTTTCGCTGTGAAGAGGCCGTTGATGAGGCTCTTGTGGGTTAGTTGGGGTCCAATAACAGAAATTTTGTTTATTAACACAACCGCTAAGGTGGAAATGGGCTTCGTCCAAAGTCAACGCGTAAATTCGTGGGTCTTCATTGAGCATCCCTAACATAGCTTCTGCAAAAGCCAACCTACTTGCCAAATCTTGTTCCTGTAATTCTTGAACTACAGCAAATTTGTAGGGGTGAAAGTTCAAGTTTTCATGAAGAATCCGTCGAATAGTCTATTGGGCATCCTTAGAGCCTGAGCATGACGAATAGTTGATCGCTTCGGGCTCCTTTCAATCGCACATCGTACAGCCTCGATGTTTGCATGCATCTTCGTCGTCATGGGAGACTCCCCTCCTCTCTCTTCTCCTTGCTATTTCGAAAGCTGTGGCTCAGAAGTTTCGAACCTACAAAAGTATTGTGTTCCGAGATGGAATTGGGCCAAGAGGAAGAGCGTAACAATTCTATGATAAGAACACAGCGGCAATTTCGTTTAAATGTAAACGAAATTGCCGCTGTGTTCTAATCAAGGAATCGTTATTTCTTAAAAATCTCAACGGAGAACGCATGATGTTCATGGGTCCAACGCTCCATTGTAACTAAACTTCCACATCTGGAGAAGCTGATGAGACCAAGCCTCTCCCCCTCGGACCGCCTACATTTCCCTCCATCCCACTCAAAACCGTCAGAATTGGCTGCCTGACCCGTATATCAAAAATATATATATATATATATATATATATATATATATATATATATATATATATATATATATATATATATATATATATATATATATATATATATATATATATATATATATATATATATATATATATATATATATATATATAAAATCACCTGTAAGGTTTCTAACTTCCTTAAAAATAATGTTATGATCCTTTACACTGCAATAAAAAAAAAAAAAAAAAAAAAAAAAAAAAAAAAAAAAAAAAAATCAATAATAATAATAATAATAATAATAATAATAATAATAATAAATAATAATAATAATAATAATAATTACATTAGCAATGAGATATAAACTAAATGTTTCAAATTCATTAAAATGAAAATTTAATTTGAGGAATATATATATATATATATATATATATATATATATATATATATATATATATATATATATATATATATATATATATATATATATATATATATATATATATATATATATATATATATATATATATATATATATATATATATATATATATATATATATATAAATATTAGTCTCTATAGTTATTTACAGTAATATTTTTATATACAGTGTAGTTAACGATATAGACAGAAAAGTGGAAGAAGTGAGAATACTTCTACATGGAGGCGATTTGGCGATTAGTCTTCTACTATTCGTTGTTAATCGTGTGATGGTTACAGAGTCGAAAGATGAAATATGTTAAAGATTTGATCAAGTATCTGAAGAGAAGGATAAACTTTAAAAAATTAATGTGACATATAATGGCATAGTATAAAAAAGTATATTTGAGTGGGAAAGCAAAAAGATTAGAATTAAAGAACAATCATAAATGGCATTCTAAGCATTTGGAGATGAATATAAGGCATTGAAGAGGAGAAAAGGGTGGGGGGGGAGAACGGGATAAAGTAAAAGGTTGATCATAAGGTTGTGTAGGTAAAGATTGTTAAGTCTTTTATAAAAATAGGCAATTAACTAGAAAGGTAAAACTGCAAATGTTCCAATGTTCAAATGTTCCAATGTCCTTTTTGCTTTAACGGTTTTAGTACGGATGTGAAACATAAGCCTTAAATGCTAAGATGAGACACTAATTGAGGTTTTAGAAAAAGGATATAAAGATATTTGTGAGCTGAAGAGAAGAGGAGCAGAAGAGAAGGAAAGGAATAAAAATGTAAGGGTAGGGGAAATGTATGGTTAGGGAAGAGGTCTGAAGGAAAACAGAGAATGATCAATGAGATATCATTTTTACGAGTTTAGAATAATTGAAGAGAGAGTGGATAAGAGGGTTCTTGTGTTTCATAGACAGAATGACAAACTTTTAAAAAAAAAAAAAAAAAAAGTGGTAAGAATTAATTTGAGGGAAAAAAATTGAGTTAAAAGTCAAAATTGGATCATTTGAAAAACATAAATAAATAAATAAAAATATTCCTGGGATATTTCTATAAAGCAGCATTTCTCAGCCTTTTAAATCTAATATACTTTGCAGGTGTCATATTCAAAAATACAGATTGGGATATATTTCTTAAAGCTGATTAATAAAATGCAATGCCTGTTAGATATCAAATTCAAAAAAGTCTAGGAGATATTAATAGTATGGATAATTAATAGAGGTGGACCGGATAGTAATTTTTTACTATCCGCGGATGCGGATGCGGTTGCGGATATTCAATTGCGGATATCCGCAGATGCGGGTGCGGATGCGGATAGTTTAATTTTTAAGAGTTTTTGCCATAGATTCTTGGAATTTTAAATATAATATCCAGAATCTATGTTACCAGGGTGTGGGACGGGGACCCAACTCTTGAACACCCCACCAACCTCTTTCCCCAACCTCCACCCATTTGGAAAAAGGTTATATATATATATATATATATATATATATATATATATATATATATATATATATATATATATATATATATATATATATATATATATATATATATATATATATATATATATATATATATATATATATATATATATATAGCCAGTAATTCAATATTACCTTCACACTTCACAGTTTCACATGTTCCATTTGAAGTAAATAATTGGTAAGTTATTTTTTAGAAATAAAAGCTTTTGGGCTCTTTCAAGTGAAAGTTTGGTTCGCTTTTCGTCGTAAATGAGGCCTGCTCCACTGAAAAGACGCTCACTAGCAATACTAGTTGAAGGACATGCTAAATAAATCCTTGCCAGCTCAGCAGGGAAACTTTTGCAATTATCTCTCCACCAAACCAGTTGGTCTTTATCTGCCTCCAAACGTGGGAGTTTTAGATAATTTTCAATAATCGATATTGTATAATTTGACACTTCTGACTGTGATTCTTCATCTCTGCTGGAAGCTAGAAGATCTTTCATTGATTTAGCAATGCTTAAGCTAACAGATTTTGCTTCATTTGTATCTGAGAGCTTTTTCTTTTTCTTGAAAAGGCGTTATTTTAGCTGTTTCTATCATCTCATCGCATAAGCATCCTAATTTGATTTTAACATTCTGAGAAACAAGTGGTTTAAAAAATTTTGTTTTGTACCTAGGATCTAAAAAGGTTGCAATTGTATAAGCATCATCATTTTCCAGGTTTTCAAATCTGTCGTTCATCTCCTTCATTAATGTTTCAGTCATCCTTGAAACTCCCTCAGACTTAATAACATTTGTTAACACAACTTTCAATGTTGAAACAAGTGGTATCACATCTGACAAACATGATTCAGCTGAACTTATAGTCTTTGTTAATTCTTCAAAAGGCTTAAGGATATTAATACAATTATTTAAAATGTCATTTTCGTCAGCTGTTAGAGGCTTTATTTTTGTGCTGCTTGAAGCATAAAGGCAAATGGCCTCATTAATTTCGCTCATCCTCTCAAGTATATGCAAACTACTATTCCAGCGTGTTTGAATATCTTGCATGACAGAAAGTGGACGAACATTTAATCTTGTTTGTATTTTCTTCAGCTCATTTTGGGCTACAACGGAGTGATTGAAATGCATAGCAATTAACCTACATTTGGTTATTAAATCGGATACACATTTTTGACTCATAATGGAATTTTTAACTACTATCTGAGTTTGGTGTGCAAAGCAATCTACATTTTTCACTCTTGCCAGAGAAAGTTTTTTTTTATATTTTTTTACTATCCGCGAATGCGGATGCGGTTGCGGATATCCAATTGCGGATATCCGCGGATGCGGATATCCGGTCCACCTCTAATAATTAATATATTTGAAATATTCACGCCAATTATTTTAGTTCTTTTTTTTTAAATATTTATTCAAAAAAATTTAAAAGTATAAATTTCGTTGTTATTTAATCTTTGTTTACATTTTAATGTAATCAAAAATTATGAAAGGATATGAAAAGTTTTTTCTTTACATGGTTTCATTTTTTGTGACCCAATGTGACAACCATATTTGCGATCACGACGTCCAGGTTAAAAAACGCTGGTCTAAAGATTATAAGTAATTAAACAAAAGAAAAAGAATAATTGATCAATTTGAATCTGCGGGTAGCACCACCCCATAGTAATATGGAAGACAGTAATATATATATATATATATATATATATATATATATATATATATATATATATATATATATATATATATATATATATATATATATATATATATATATATATATATATATATATATATATATATATATATATATATCAATGCTATTACCCTTACCTGTAACACTTGGTCATATGAAAGTAAAATATCAACATCTTTAGACCCTCCACCTTTGTCAAAAAATGATTGAGCCGCCAATTTAGTTTCAGGTGCACTCAATTTTGGAAAGTGAGGAGCCAAGGATCGTAATACAAGGAGACTCCCTAGAATTAGAGAATTTGACTTTTCTTTTTGAATAGGTAACAGCATCTGCAATATTGCATCTAGCATCCATAAAAGGAAGAATCGAGGTTTTCTAGAGTGCTGGCACAATAGCATTAAACAAGATGTTGCAGAGCGTCGCATAGAAGCTGAAGAATGATTAACGTTTGGTAAGAAGGCTTTCAAAAGTCCTCTAATTTCATTATCATTGGTAAAGTATCCAAGAACAGGAAGGATCTTTTCAAGAGAATGTGCTAATGTTTCATGAAGACTTTCTTCTGTTCTCTTGGCAATTTTTGTAAGATAAGGAAGTAAATTTTGAACATAGGCTCGACATTTCTGTGGTCTGAAAATGATATGTTTAAAAATCTTAGCCTTCAAAGCAATCATAGTTTTTCAGAAACCATTTAAAAAAAGAAGGCATAAACAAACTTAAAATTATTCAAACTGGTTCTAAGCTTGAGGCAATATTTGACAATAAAAATGATCATTTAACATTAAATAAGATACCATAAATTAAAATAATTTGCAATTACACTTCCTATTTTAACTTTCAGAATTGGATTAGTATGTATGTTTAGAAAGTTATTTTTTGGAAATGCAAAATTAATATAAAAATATGATGCAAAACATATTTTCAACAGAAATCAAATGATTTTAAGCATATTGTCTGAAACGAGGAAACAAATCACACTTCTCACGTGTAGTACTCACCGAATGTGATGACAAAGAACAGCAAATCTTGTCAATGCTCCTCGAAGACTTCTAGATGAACCATTTTTTTTAATTTCTTTAAAAAGTTCAAGCTGAATTTTCCCCATATGTGTTTCAGATAAGCTCTAAGGATATGAAAGAATTAATTTACTCATTTTGCACGATTATTGATTTTAATAGGTTTCATTTAAAAATTATCCATAAATGCCAACAAAGAATTTAGGTGCTTTAAATCAAACAAAATAAAGAATTTGATATCAGAATGGTCCTCCAGTACAAAAGATCTAAACGATCGTAGATGAATATAAATCTTTCAATTTAACAGTTTAAAAATGAACATGATTATAATATTATACAATAAATGAACCAAACAATTGCCAAATCTATGCAATTAAATAAGTACAGAAGAATCTGTCCTGACTACTAAAAGCATATTAAGTACATTCTCTTTGAAATAAATATCTTGTTGAAAAAACCAGAGATGGGATAATGAGAGTCTAAGAAATTGACACTTTATAAAAGAGTATGGAGTTAAGTTTTTTTATTATGACCCCTCATCCTTTACTTATATTTAATTAATGTGATAAACTTCGTCGCACAAAAGTTTTTTTATATCGAATGTATAACTGAATGGAAGAATCTTTAAAAATATTAGTATAATAATTTTATTTTTCTTAGTTTATTTTTACAATGAAATATTTGTAAAATTTAACATGAGTGAGGGTGATTGTGACTGATGGGTGATACATGACAAAGATGCTCCACTATCTTTTTTATTCTTCAGTTTTTATTATTTACCATACTATTTTGACTATCCCATCTGAATATTTTTCACCTATCAGTTACTTGAATGAGTTCCAGTGGTTTAGTCATTTTCCCTTTTTTATATTTATTTCTCTTGATATTTTTTCCATCTTACATTTTCCCATTTTAGCATTTCACCAAACTTCAAAAATGTATAATTTTTGAAGGTCTTACAAGTTTTATGGAGAAAGATATGAAATTCCAATCAAGGCTCAATTTTCTCTGAAGCATGGAAACTGAAATTGCCTGTAAATGAATGTTGCCCTCTACCCACTTCCAGAGCAAGAATTAACCTTGAGTAAACTGCACTGTCTCCTGGGTATTGGATGTGTTTTCTTGCCTGACTTGCCTTGGCGCTATCAATCTGACAAGCACATTTCAAGTTTCTATACGGAGGGGATATAATCAATCACCCTTTAACATTCTTTCTTTACTAAATAGGCTCAATGAAGGTGATGTGCAACAATGACACATGATATTTACAGATATATAGCTTCTTTTCACCTTCCTTAAAAAATAAAAAAATTAAAAAAAAAAATTTTTAGAACTCAACTAGGTGCCCACTGCATTATACAAACCTTCATTTAATCACATTAATGGAAATAACATCTTGCAATTAAATGATTAAATAAGTCCTACTATAACCTAAATGAAATTTTTTTAAGGAGTCAGAAGTCCGAGCTCTTAAAAATTACTGGGGTCTAAGGATCGAGTTTGATAATTTTTTCAGATTTCCATATATAAATATAGAACTAAAACCATTGAATTAAAAAAAAAAAAAAATATGATTCTAAATCAAGAATTAAGAAAAGCCTTAAATTCATAATTAACCACAAAATAAGTAGCTTTTAAACAACATTTCAATTAATAAATAGGGACTTCCAGTAATGCATTAAAAAACTATAAAGTTTTAATATAGTCTCAAAACTCAACATACTAAATCTTTCATAGCTTTCAGCCCTTCTCATTTTACTGTTAAAACTCTTTTCATCTGTGGGTTCTTCTGATCAACTTTTTATTTCTGTAACCTTTCATCTCAAGTCTTTCATAGAAATATAAAATGAAAACAGAGACATTTTAGGTACTTCGATGTTATTAATTGGCTGGATTTGTGGTTGTACTCATTTAGATTTACCATGGAATAATTATGGTTTTATTGTTAAGGTTGAAATGGGGTCCTTCAGTGTGTAAATCATAACCATGGTGATCCTCTAAATTGATGTCATCATTTCATTTTCCTTCTCTTTGACTAAAACTAATAAACTTTGGTTTAATTCTGCTTGTTCTCATACTATAAGTTACAGGAATGCTACTTTCATAACAAAATTACCATCACAAGTTAAGCAAAATCTTTTCTTCAAAATACTAAAACACTTTTTCTAGAAAATGTAACATTTTCATGTCTTCTTCCTTATACTCTTTCTGGAATTTTGCAAATAATGTGAACTCTAAATTAGATTCTTCCACTTTGTTCTTGTTTCTTTCTAACAGCAGAACTGCTTTCATGCATACTACTAAAGTTAAACTCTTTACTAAAACCTGTTTTTAATTCCATTTTAAACAATTCCAAAGGTACTTCTACTTCTCCACCTTCTTCCAATCATGCCAACCATTATAATTTGTTCTAAAGAAGACAAACATTTCTGATGGTATACTCTCAAAACTTTTATTTTCAAGCTTGCACCTTGCCTTGGTAAGCTGCTTTGTGCTTGCCTATCAACTATAACTTTTCTGTACTGATGGAAGCATACACCCATTCAGAGGAGATTCCCTATGAACCTTCTTACTATCGTTCTATCGCTTTAGGCTCTGTTCACTCCAAAAGTTAAATATATCCTTAACAGGAAGATTTCAAAACATCTTAAATTATCTAATAATCTTGCCAAAGATCGCCAATGGAGCTTTTAAAGGAAGCTCTATTGATAATCTTCTTTCTCATGATTATTAGCTCTCTCTTCAGCATTTCAATGAATAATTTGGAGCTCGACATATTGAAAGCTTTAGATAGAGTTTGTAACAAAATTTTTATTTCTAAATTTCACTAATTTGGTATCTAATCTTTATTACGATTTTCTTTCAAAAGCTACTGCTTTAGACACCCATTGCTAATCATTCAATAGTGATGTCCCTCAGAGTCCTGCTCTATACCTTAAGTAACTCTTTTTTACTTTTTACTAATAGCCTTTATCTCACTACTTCTCCTTCACTTTTATGTCAATGACACTAATTTTAATTACTCCTTTCAGTTCAAAGGAATCCTTACACACCACAAATAGCTTTTTTAGAATGGAAGACTTGGTAAAATTAACCTCTGATCTTTCTTGTTCTTCTACCTGGGGCAGAAAAAACAAAGTTTTTTTTTTCAATGTCTCAAGAACTCCATTCCTTTATTAATCTAAGTTATAATTTAATACATGATTAAATCTTTGAAATATTAACTCAAAATTTTGTCTGTTCTTATTCTTGGCATTCCTTTCCTTGTGATCTTTCTAGGAAGGATCACATCGTCTTTCTTACTAAGCAAACTTCTAAGATGTAGAATGCTCTGAGAACATTTTTATACAATATCAGTTGCTTGCTTTGAAGGATCGTTTCTCTCCATATAGATCATGCTGCAAATCTTGGTGGTTCCACTCACAGAGTTCTTCTGGAAAGAGTGGAGTCTAAGGATATTTGTCTTAGAAATTATCCTTCTCTAGCTCTCTTCATGCTATAACTATAATAATGGACACAATTCTTCTGAACTTTATAATCGCATACCTCCTCCTCTGAGAACTTCAGGCAAATTATCTACCTATAAAGTCTCATCTTTTCCCTACCCAACTTTTTGATATTAAATTTAAATACTACACTCCCTTCTACACGTACTTAACTGGTAAAGTCTGGACAGTTTTCTTCTTCTACATTCCTGACTTTCTTTAACTTATAAACTTTAAATTATCTATATCAGGTCAAGTTGACCTCTAATTTGATAAGAAAATAGATGCTGCCAACTCCGGTAATTCATATGCAAGCATTGGGCGTTTCCTACCAGATATTATAAAAAAAAATAAATAAATAAAATATTAGCATAAGCTACTGAGTATATTAAAATAATTCTAAATAGTATAAACAGAAGTCTGTTGTACACTTTACTCATATTAACTATGGTCTGATAGAATGTAAAAATAAATACATACTCTGATAACTCTATTAAGAGCTTCATCTGCACTCATACGAACATCAGGATCTTGATCATCAATAAGAACTAAAAGTGTTTCCATTCCTATACCTATAAGTTTCGTAGCATCAGTTCCACTTTTGCCTCCAGTAATCAAAGACTCAGATACAGACTGACATAGAGATAATTTTTCTCTTGAAGTTAAAGGCTGGTCTCTCTTACTGCTGAAAATTTCAGAGAAATAATTATCATTACAGTGTAATAGTAGTAGCATTCTAGTGAAGGATTGTTACAAAAAATGGTGAAGTATGAAAAACCTTTTAGAATATGGCTACTACCATTTATCATTTCAAATTTAATTACTAGGTCATTTATAAACTATTCTTGAACAGATATTTTTTAAAAACTATAAATTATAATTACCATACTCTACAGTCAAGACATTTAAAGTATATATGTTTTATTGTTTGGGATAATGTATAACCAGAAGATGTGGTTTAGGGAGTCAGGGTCAGAAACTCTTTGTTGATGAGTTGGAGTAGATAAACTTTACTGTCTGACTTCATATCAAATTTTTTCAATGAATATTGTAATTATTTTCAAAAAATTTGTTTAATTCAATAGTTTTATTAATCATAATGTATCATCAATCCAGTGTTATATCAAATTTTTTTCTCAAACCATTTTTCTTACCTACAATTTATCATTAAAAGTTAATTAATTATAAATTTTTCAATTTGTCTTTAATCTGAGAAACAATAGATAAAATGTCTTTGCTTAATACAGCAATGAAAGTTAAAAACTTAGAAAACAATCAGGCTATTTTTAAGTAAGCTTGTTTTTACTTGTGTTCATAATTATTTTTTTTTTAAAAATGCTTTAGATTTGTTTTTATACAACTAAGCATATGAATCATCATTATATAGGCAACAAAAGATTCCTATGAATGTGTCAATAATTAATGTTAAATGTTTGAAATGTGTTTTATGAGCAAAACTCAACATCAAAGACTCAAAATTTGAAGTAAAGTGCTTATGTAGGTAGCTGAAAATGAGAAACTTACAGTGTATTTTTAAGAATTTATCATGATACACTAATGATTCAAGAGTTATTAAAAAAATTTAAGATAAATCAATATCAATATTAATATTTCCTATACAGAATGGACAATGGGAGCATAAAAAAATTAGACCAATTACTTACCTTAAAAGATTCTGACTCTGCTGAGAAAATGTTGATGCTAGTGATGACATTGTTTTTTGTGAATCTAAAGGAGGTCTTCCTGAATCTTCAAAAGAAAGAGATGTAGTTGGATTTACTTGCTGCACTCCAGTTTTATCACTTTTTTTATCATTGCCTTGATTAGAACCACGAACACTTTCAAAAGCTTTTAGTAGCCGATCTAATGAAGACATTTTTATAGGTAGGTCCTATCTTATTTTGAATTAATCATAATGCCTGAAATATTAAGAATCACAATATTTTAACTAGAATAATTCAATAAAATAATGGAAAAAGAAAAAATTTTATCTGCCTAATTTGTGAGCTAAATGTCAGAGGAAAATATAATAATACATTCCTGCAAATCATATAGAGGAAAAAAAATTTTTTAAAATAAAAAATAAAAAAATAAATAAATAAATGAATAAAAACAATAGTATAAACTCTTTTGAAAATGATAACTTAACAAAAAACAAATTTCTAGTCTGAGACACTTTAAATACAAGTTATTTGAAATCCAATAACATTAACTATTCCAAAACAATTAGCAAAATTTTTTGACATATTAAGAAAAAATCATTTAAATATTTGCCACTCTCACACAAATAAACCTTATGAATAAAATCTACAGGATGTTATTTCAAAATTATTACAAAAGGAATGTAACTTTTTTTCTTCTTAAACCTGCCAATATGGTATTAAATTAGTTTTAAAGTTTAATAAATATCATTAAATCTCAAATCAATACAGGTAAACACTCAACAGGAATATTTAGATGCCATTTTATAATTATGAAACTTACTTTCTATAAAAATAATTTATATTTTCATTTCCCAACTGAAAATGTCAAAAGTTAAACAAAATTTAAAAAAATAAAAATTTTAAATGCATGTGTTAAATTTTGAACTATTCAATTAAAATCAAAATAAAGAATCCTGATACCTGTAAGACTGTAATCACAAGTATATATGGCCTAAAATCTAAGAAAAGATATGTATTGGAGACAAGTCAATGATAGAAAAATATAATACATATATTTGGTTTTGAAAGCAAAAGATTGAAAATTTCTCAGTGAAGAGTTTGTCATTTGGAGGAAATACTTTTTAAGTGATCACATCTTGGCAATGCAGGTCTTAGAATTTCAAAATTGCAAACAATAACTTCCACCCCAAAACCCAAAACAAACCAAACCCAAACATATTTCTATTACTGAATTTTGAACTAGAAATAATAGTAATGAAAACAATTTCCACTTAAATTAAATTGTTCAATATGAAGTGTGAAGGTTTTAATTAAAACAAAATCTTGCAGCTTTGCGACTTACAATATGAAAAAATATATTCAAGAGAACTGTGAAATATTGTGGCTTAATCTACAATTATATAATAGATTTGAAATTTATTATGCTTTTAGAAGTACATGAAAATAGAAAAACTTATAAGAAATTTTCTCTTCACAGAAAATACACTTAGTTCCTTCAATTATTTCCTTTGATAGAGAACTGTAAAATATTGTGACAATCTACAATTATATAATAGGTTTGAAATTTATTATGCTTTTAGAAGTACAGGAGAATAGAAAAACTTACAAGAAATCTTCTCTTCACAGAAAAAAATGCTTATTTCCTTCAATTACTTCCTTAGATAGAAGGCCCAACAGTTTCTTGCTGATTACTTTGTTAATCTTAAAAGTGACAATGATTTATTCTTACTAACATTTTATTCACACTTTCTGGATTCTAAACTTTGTTCATACATTTTCAAATCACTATGTACTAATAACCATAACTAAATCCTCTTCATAAACAAACTCTGCCATTTCCCATTTGTACTATAAAAACAATTCTGATTTCTTTTTTAAGGTACTATGAGAAAGACCATACTCCTTATTACTGAAACTCCGCTACCACTTTTATACCTCACTAAGAAATTTAAATCTCACATTAAATTTTAAAGCATTCATCAACATTTTCAAAAGAATTGGGTAATTTAATATCACAGGTAACTTTAGCAACTTTAATTTATTCCCTTACCCAAATCATTTCTAGGATTAAGACCTGAAGTTGACCCACACATAAAACCTAGACTCTGTTTTTCACCAGATCCTATGATGACAATTTCTATATAACATTTGTTTTCCAGAACTGTGGAGTTCAAGTCAGAGTTGAAAATATGTTGTGGTTCTGGAGTGAGAGTCTAACTCCAACTCTGACCTTAATATAAATCCTCATACTTCCTTGGGAAAGAATATCTTCATTTACTTCTGGGGATGTCTAGTTGAAATTTTTTAAAAAAAGTTTTCTATATTAACAAATCTTACCTATACCAGAAGATGCTGTAAATAATGTCAGACAACCTAACCTAAACTTAAAGGGTAAAGTATGCCCACAGCCAGCAAATAGGCCTAACCTAGAGAACGCTGTGTCTTTCAGAAAGCAATATTGTAAAAAAAATTGTTTAAAATAATTGAATGCTTAATTTACTTTATTTCATATTACATTTTCATAGTTTCATTAATTTTTTTTTTTTAAATTCTGAAATAGCTATAAAAGTTCTTAAATTTCCTCTCCGATACTGATCCAATAATCTGGTAATGCAAAAATTCAAATGATAATGCCATTGATATTGATGTCATACAATGTTTTATTATATGATCATACATATAATTCTTAATTAATGTTAAAGTTTTTTAGTATTTTTAATGTTCAAAACCTTTTTCCATATTCAATTTACCTAAAAAAAAAATGTGCATTTCAGATCATATCTTTGTAGTTTCTATATTTTAAGAAAATGTTCAGTGGAACACTTTTACCACATAAAAACAGCAGATTTTATATATATATATATATATATATATATATATATATATATATATATATATATATATATATATATATATATATATATATATATATATATATATATATATATATATATATATATAGACTAATTACGTAATCGTAAACATAAGTTATCAAAGAAATTTACTTGTCAGAAATTTCCAAACACTATGTAAGCTCACATAGAAGTCAACGTCTTACTGTCCTCTGGTTTTTATTGTTTCACTAGGGAGGAATCAAATCAAAATGTAGGTTAATCTTATTTTATATCTATAATTTGACCAGAAATAAACATAAGAAATAAATTATCAATGTATGCAATATTTATGAGTTATAAACTGCTTTGCGATCGTATAAATTACTAATTTTCATTATATTTACCATAGACTTTAATTAACGTCTATGATATTTACAAATAAAAGTAGTCTTTGGGAAAATACACAATCATAGCAGGGAGAAATCTTGTTTAAGATATTTGGCCAACCGCTGTCTTCAAATGTTAATTTCATGTTTTTTCAAACAATATATATATATATATATATATATATATATATATATATATATATATATATATATATATATATATATATATATATATATATATATATATATATATATATATATATATATATATATATATATATATATATATATATATATATATATATATATATATATATATATATATATATATATATATATATATATATATATATATATATATATATATATATATATATATATAATATATATATATATGGGCGTCGTCAGGGGGCAGCTGCCCCCCCCAGAAGCTATTAATCTTAGTGAGGGTTTATGAAGCATTTTCTTTGTTATAAACCTGCCCCCACTTTGTTTGCCTGAAATTACGAAATAAGTACCTTACTTAATCTATCTAGATTTGACTATCTTACTTCTAATATGTCAAATTTTTATAATAATATTGGCGCATACTTTGCATGATGAAGGATCAAGACTCAGCTCCTGGACGATTCAAGGCCAGATTTCGTAGCTGGCGTTTCAGTGGATGACAGTCACGAATTGACATTGGTAGGTACGTTGGACAGTCATCTATGATTTCGACTGAGAAAAAGAAACAGTTACTGAAAGATTGTTGGATTTCATCGAAGACCTATAATTATTTGAAAGATGATACCCTATTAAAGAGGAAATTCAATCACCAATATTTGGAGACATATTCTCTTGGCTGACATATTCCAAGAACCTAAAGGGAGCATTTTTCACGTTTTGTATTTCATTTCCACCAAATAAAAGTTCAGAGAGAGTGGTCCAGGGCTCTTTAACAATAAGACCTATCACTAAATATAAAGAAATTCATAAGGTTTGTAAGGGACATACAAACACAGATTGGCATAAAGCTGTTGCTGAAGCTGCAAGATTGTTCCTACAGGACATGCCGGTAGACATCCAAATTAACGAGTTTTCTAAGAAAATCATAGAAAAAATAAAGAGGTGTTGTCTTCAATAATTTCATGTGACATTTTCTGGTAAGCACGAATTATCGTTTCGTGGCAAGCATCATTTTTTTTTTTTACACATCGCCACCACTCACAAGCAAAGCCCTATTCAAAGAGGAGGTGTCAGAAAAACAGAAAAATAAAAATAAAGTTAAAGAGTAAAAAAAAAAAGTAAAAACGACCCCTGCAAGACCCACCTAACACAAATTTCTTAGGTGAGCGCAGACGGGAGGCTTTAAAGAAATTGAGATTAAATTCAGAAGGAAACACAGGAGATGGGAGAGAGTTCCACAAAACAGAGCTGGCAGGAAAGAAGGAGGCACCATAGCGGACAAACCTGGAGTTGCCTATGTCCAAGCAAAATTGATGAGCAGACAATACACATCTTGTGCTACAAGGACGACGTAAAGGTGGAGGTATATGAGTGGATAGTTCCCTCGAGCATTTGCGCTGTAATGCCTATAGAAAAGAGACAAGGCACCAACGTCACGTGGCAAAGATAAAGAGTCAAGCGAATTAGAAAGAGCGGAACAGTTTATAAGTCTTTCAGCTTTTGACTCAACCTTATCCTAAAGACGGGTGAAACCTGAGCCACCCCAGATATGAGAGCAGTACTCCATACAAGGGCAGATGAGGCCCCTGTATAATTGGAGTAACTGCGAGGAAGGAAAAAATCTCGCAGTCTAAGTAGAACTCTCAGCTTCTTTGAAGCCCCAAATAGCAACCATTGTGATATGAGATTTCCAAGGAATTTTTTTGTTTATGTGTAGGCCAAGGCTGTTTATATTGTCAACAGGATAGATGAGAGAACCATCGAAAGAAATAGAAAAGTTAGAAGGTGTCTTTTAGAGGGAGATTTCTAGAAGTTGAGTTTTCAAAGAGTTGAATTTCACAAGGTTGAGACGACCCACTGGGAAATTCTATCCAGATCTGCAAGAATGGAATCGGAAAGATGAAGAAGAGAGGCAATTCTGGATGCAAAGGAAGGAACAGATTTGAAATGAATAGAAGAATGGAGGGTCGAGTCATCGGCATATGAATGGATAGAGTTAGATGAACAGCTGAGAAGATCATTAATGAAAAGTAAGAATAGAATAGGGATAAGACAAAACCCTGAGGAACACTACTATTGACAGGAAAGGAAGAAGTCGCTCCATCAACAATTGCCGAAATGGAACGATTAGAAAGAAAGCTAGACATAAGTAAGCAAAGAGAAGAAGGAAACCCAAAGGAGGGGAGCTTGGAAAGCAGTGACCCATGCCAAGTGCCACCACACAAGTCTATCCATGGTCCCTAAGGGCAGAAGACCATAAATCTGTGAGATAGGAAAGTATATCACTAGTAGGCCTTGAACGTCGAAAGCCATACGTCGAAAGGCTTGTCCGCTGTGGTGCCTCTTTCTTTCCAGCCATCTCTGTTTTGTGGAATTCTCTCCCATCTTCAGTGTTTTTTGCTGAATTTAATCTCAATCACTTTAAACCAAAGTCTGTATTTACCTACGAAATTTGCGTTAGGTGGGGCTTGTGGTTTTCATCTTTTCTCCCCATGAGTGGTGGTGATATGTAAAAAAAAAAAATAAATTAAAAAAAAAAAAAAAATACTAATGATCAAAAAGAAGGGAATAAGATTCCATATGGTCCAAGAAGTGAGAGTTGATAAGGGTTTCATAGGTCTTAGACAGAATACAAGTGAGAGCTATAGGGCGATAGTTAGAAGGATCAGAGCGGCTACCTTTCCGGAATTTCTGGACTAATGCGCGCTTCCAACACTGAGGGAAAGTATTAATATTGAGGCATAGAGAATAGAGTTGCACGAGGGACGGAGCAAGCTCTGAAGCATACTCCTTTAAATCTCGGGGAGTGCTAAAAGATTTATGCCATTTACGAATAAATGCGGGAGGTAAGTCATTGTAAAACCATTTTGAACATGGGAAGAAAAATGCCAAATACCAATCATTTCATTTCTTTATGTGGTACTACTATAATGGAAAGCATCGGTAATAAGGTCAAAGAAGCGTGCGCGTACAGCATACTAGCAGATGAAATTGCTGGTATTTTTGGAAAGGAACAGTTATAAATAGGGTTGTGGTATTTCGAAAAAGAGACTGATAAAATCAAAGAGGAACTTATTGGCTTTGTAGAACTCAAAACGCTTAGCTCAAAAAGCCATTGGCGATTTTTATCACGAGAGAAGAACAGTATCCAGAGAAATGCGTGGGCTTGGGTTTCGATGGCTATTCTATGACGTCTGGCAAAAAATGTGGGATCCAAGGAATATTGCTGGAAAAGTATAAAAATGCATTCTTCTTTCATTGCTCTTCACACAAAATAAATCTGGTAGTAAATGATTTGAACACAATACCTGAAATCCACAATACTGTGGAAACTATAATGGACATTATTACGTTTTCCATGAGTCGGTCTTGAGAAGAAAGTTAATGAGTTGGCTATATATATATATATATATATATATATATATATATATATATATATATATATATATATATATATATATATATATATATATATATATATATATATATGTGTGTGTGTGTGTGTGTGTGTGTGTGTGTGTGTGAGTGGTAACAATTCTCCCTCGAGAGTTTTTCAGAGAATTTTAAGTTGGGGTACTCCGGATGGCTACTTTGCAATAAGTCAAGTTTTAGGCTAATTAATTAAGTTTTGATAATAATTGAATTCTATAAAATCAAACTATTAAAAATTATTTTTTTAAGAAATTTTGAATTGACGTGGGTTATTCCTAATATAGGGCTTAATAGCGCTCTTGCACTTGCGCTTCATCATGTTTTAAAGAGCGCAAGAGCACAACTTGAGCTCAAGATTTTGTAATGTTTACGATAAAAAGTAAGAAAAAGAGTGCAAAACATGATCAACAATATTTGCTAAGTTTTGTGACGTCATTGTGGAAATATATGTTGAATAATGATTAATGGTTATGTTTACTTTTTTATTTTTTTCTACTTGTGGAATTGAAATGGTTTCTAAGAGATGCTCTGTCACGTATCTGAGAAAATCTGACTGTATTCTGTGAGGACGTAAATCAAAAATATTCGCAAATATTTTCAGTGTGAATTTTTAATATATAGAGTATAGTATTTGAATGACACTCAATGTAAAAATGATAGCAGCCTCACACTTATACAAATAAGCTAAGAACATAAAATATAAAATAATAATTAGAAAAAAATTCATTATGAGATATGAAATGTTTCTGTTAGTTATTAAAACTCATAATAATAAATAACTTCAACTAAATTTTGCATTTGACAATTCCAGAATAAAATTAGAGCTTTTATTCTTCATCACTAAACATATAATAAATATTTTCCACAATTTCCACAGTATTTATTCAGAAAAAAAGTACATTACAAGTTTACAATATTACAGTAGGTCCTATACTACTAAAAACAATAATTATATGGTAGTTGCCAAGTTCTTTAAAAAGGACTTCTAATACGACTGAATTCGATATCTTTTGATGAAAAAACTTGATCTTATCACAATATTATAATTATCTGAAGAAGAATTAGCTTTTAAATTCGATGATCATGTATTGAAAATTAATATGCGCAAGGAATCCAAATTTCTTCCAACGTGGAGAAATGTTGCTGTTTAATTAAGTGAAGTTGAAGAAATCCGTTTCTTTGAATGAAGAACATATATTTTGAAGAACATATCTAGAACATATATTCAGCAAAAATGTCAGCCATATCAGCTAAAGGGAAGGGTTCAATGTTTGAAAAAAAAATATTTTAAAATGGAAAATTTTTTTTCACATGTTCAAATTGAGTTCTTCCCTCATTTTAAGATTGAAGAAATTTTCTCAGTCTAATTAATGAAAAAAACTCATTGTCTGACTGTCGTCTTCAAACTATCTCCTCAACATTCATATTATGAGTAAAATAATATATTGTAGAAATCTGTTTTAACTTTTTAGGTAAATTTCACGTTCTGTAGTACGAAATTTCATTTACTGAAGAAAATTTTGAAGAAAATTTTGAAGAAAATTGTTCGTCACAAAAGTGACAATTTTTGAAGAAATAAAATTTCTTATATATATATATATATATATATATATATATATATATATATATATATATATATATATATATATATATATATATATATATATATATATATATATATATATATATATAATATATATATATATATATATATATATATATATATATATATATATATATATATATATATATATATATATATATATATATATATATATATATATATATATATATATATATATATATATATATATATATATATATATATATATATATATATATATATATATATATATATATATATATATATATATATATATATATATATATATATATATATATATATATATATATATATATATATATATATATATATATATATATATATATATATATATATATATATATATATATATATATATATATATATATATATATATATATATATATATATATATATATATATATACTTTGTTAATAGTATTATCTTAAAATTCAAATTTTAAATCATAAAATATTTATTTTACTCAAAGAAGGAAATCTAATCAAGTTTTATTTTATCAAATTTTGTAACAAAACCCTGATATAATATTATAAAGATTCTCCCTTCCCCCCTCCCTTATTTTGGGGATATATTTTACATCTACTCCTTCTCGAAAAACACACCACTTGTTTACGATCATCGATTAGTAGCAGAGGTATTATTATTTTAGTTCTCTTTTTTATATATATAGATAACACATTTTAAATTATTTTATATTTCAGTTATATTTTTTTTTCATAAGAGTAATCATTGTAGTTTTAAACAATACTTTATTATTATTATTGTTGTTATTGATATTATTATTATTATTATTATTATTATTATCATCTTTTTTTGAAAGCAAAGGAAAATTTCCATCATTTTTAATTTTAATTATTATTAGTTATTATTATTATTATTATTATTATTATTATTATTATTATTATTATTGTTATTATTATTATTATTATTATTAGCATTTTTTTTCTTTCATCATATTGCTAATATTTCATCCTCTTATAGCATGATCAAAAATACATTTATCGTAGTCATTCTTATTTTATTTTATTTATTGTAACGTTGGTATGTGTTTTACTGTACAATTTTTCATTCTTATTAACCTCAAAATTTTATTAAGCTTTTATTTTATCACTTTATTATATATTTAATAAAACAAATACGAATAGCTCTCTCTCTCTCTCTCTCTCTCTCTCTCTCTCTCTCTCTCTCTCTCTCTCTCTCTCTCTCTCTCTCTCTCTCTCTCTCTCTCTCTCTCTCTCTCTCCTGTTAACAAATATTATGATTAATTTTTTTTGATAGGGTAATTATTATTGTAGTTTTTTAACAATATTTTATTATTATTATTATTATTATTATTATTATTATTATTATTATTATTATTATTATTATTATTATTATTATTATTATTATTATTATTATTATTATTATTATTATTTTATTATTATTATTATTATCATTATTAGGATTTGTTATCTCTCTCTCTCTCTCTCTCTCTCTCTCTCTCTCTCTCTCTCTCTCTCTCTCTCTCTCTCTCTCTCTCTCTCTCTCTCTCTCTCCCTTTTTATCTTTATTAATTTTGGTAATTAAATTTTCAAAAGAAAACTTGAAAAATTATATTTATTGCTTTAAATTTTTTAAAGATCATTTTAATAATAAATTTTGATAGAATTTATTTCAGTAATATTATTTTTTTTTGGGATGTTATGTTGCTAAATGTTACTATTGTCAATTTCATTTATTATAATTAGTTCAATATTGGTATGAGTTTTAATTATTTACTACGATATTATTTTCCATTCTAATATATTAATCAGTATTTTTTTATTAATGTTAATTTTGCTTTTACCAATTTTTTTTTTCATTTAATTAATTATGATTACAATTTTAGGTTTATAGAATGGAGTTTGAAAAATAAATAATAAATAGAAGATGGTGTCTTCTTTCCAACCTCAAAAAGCAGCAGAAATACAGCTGAATATATATATATATATATATATATATATATATATATATATATATATATATATATATATATATATATATATATATATATATATATATATATATATATATATATATATATATATATATATATATATATATATGTATTAATATTATCAGCGTTGAATGCAATTCCATTTTATGAGACTTTTAAAGGGAAAGTAATAAGGTTTAGGAGTGAAATTCATCGTTTCCTTTATTTACATTTTCGTTCCTTTCGTTTATTTTGCTAAAGAATTTGGAAAAGCATTTTTTGTATCTTTATTATGCTGGTATGTACACACTCACACGCACAGACACACACACACACACACACACACACACACACACACACACACATATATATATATATATATATATATATATATATATATATATATATATATATATATATATATATATATATATATATATATATATATATATATATATATATATATATATATATATATATATATATATATATATATATATATATATATATATATATATATATATATATATATATATATATATATATATATATATATATATATATATATATATATATATATATATATATATATATATATATATATATATATATATATATATATATATATATATATATATATATATATATATATATATATATATATATATATATATATATATATATATATATATATATATATATATATATATATATATATATATATATAATCTCTTGGGGAGAAGAGGCCAGCAAAAATTAAAGTCACAATAGTTGGAAAAGATATTTTCAAATCCAGATTAAAGGTCGACATGACCTGACACATGACGCTTGAATGTATTTTAATTGAAAGGAAATGGTGAATATAGAAGAAGGACATTCCCAGAGTGAATAAAACTGTGTGAGGAGAGTAGTTACATCAGCTTTGCTCAAACAGGAGGTATGAGACCCAGGAGTTCAAAAGAGTGGTGTCCGTTATAAAGAGAGTGAAGCAGCATTTCGACTGGATGAAATTGATTGGTGAAAGAGTCGGCAAGAGTAGGGAAAAACTCTAGGCTCGGCTCCACCATTTCAAGTAGAGCAACGTTTGTGGAACCATTACAGAGTTGGGAAGATAGAAATTCATACAAGACCGAACAACCTTCCTATACAAGTAAAGAAACTAGAATAATGATATATAGTTCTAAAGGAGCTTTTAAACACAATAACCCCTCAGAAAAATAGGATTCATCCAATTTATCTGTATGATCTCTAAAATATAGTTGTGTGGAAGATTATGTCGATATTCGAGCAAATACATGAATGAATAAAATATATGAGACACTGAAAAATCTGTCTCCTTCCAGATTTAGAAATATAAACAATTTAAAGGATAGTAACTGAAAAGTCACCATTCTGGCATCACCTATCAACTATTTATGGTTGAGAAAAAAACCTTTGAGAATTGAAAAAGAGTTAATAAGGAAGATAGTAGTAATGAAAATACGATAAGTGTAGAAAGGTGAAATAAGAGATACGATATCATTATCTAAAAGGGAGGATAGAACCTTGAGAAACCCCAATTTTTAAAATAATGAAAAGAGTGAATGATTTTGATGAACATAAGCTTTAAATGTAAGAGAGATTTTGGAGAGAAGTATAGATGCTGAAAGAACGTAGTTCAGAAATCAAAATTTGGCACCACACTCTATTGAAGTATTGGACATATACAGTGAATATATATATATATATATATATATATATATATATATATATATATATATATATATATATATATATATATATATATATATATATATATATATATATATATTATATATCCAAATAAATGACTATCTTTAGGGAAAAAAAAAAAAAAAAGCAACTCTGCATTTGTATTATGGTTTATATTTCAAAAATGTATTACAATAATGATGGAAATTGTAACTTCATCTCTTCTTTATTATTATCATATTATTATTACTTTATTATTATTATTATTATTATTATTATTATTATTATTATTATTATTATTATTATTATTATTATTATTATATTATTATTATTATTATTATTATTATTATTATTATTATTATTATATTATCATGTGTTATTATAATTAATATTATTGTTTATTAATACTATTATTATTATTGCATTAATAATTTCTATGATATTTAAATAAAAATTTTCATTTTCTCACTGAATTTTATTTATTATTATTAATATTATTATTATTACTTTAAACTTATTATTATTATTATTATTATTTATTATTATTATTATTATTATTTTATTATTATTATTATTATTATTATTATTATTATTATTATTATTATTATTATTATTATTATTATTATTATTATTATTATTATTATTATTATTATTTATTATTATTATTTTTATTTTTTTTTTATTTTGATTATTATTATTATTTTAATATTATTAGATTTACCATTATTATAATTATTATTATTATTATTATTATTATAATTATTTTAATATTATTATCAGTATATTTACTATTATTATTATTATCATGATTTTTTTTTTTAATTTTATTTTTCTCATTATTATTAAAAATAATAATGATAATAATAATGTAGTAAAACTCTAAGGTTTCCAGAATGTTATTTTCATTTCTTATTTAAGTGATTTTATTCCTCAAAACTCGCGGGAAATATTTGCTTTAAAAACACAGCTTAATTAAGTTTATAAATTAATAACAAAAATATTCAGTCTCATAAAGATAAATATTAGTGGGAAAAATAATTTTCTCTTCATTTTATTGCCATATATATATATATATATATATATATATATATATATATATATATATATATATATATATATATATATATATATATATATATATATATATATATATATATATATATATATATATATATAGTGATGGATCGGATGTCATATTTTCCAATTTGCGGATGCGGATGCGGATGCGGATGTTGAATTTTCGAAAAAGTGCGGATGCGGATGCGGATGCGGATTTTGAATTTTCGAAAAGTGCGGATGCGGATGCGGATGTTAATTTTGATGAGGATGCGGATGGATGCGGATGCGGATGCGGATGTTAATTATATATATATATATATATATATATATATATATATATATATATATATATATATATATATATATATATATATATATATATATATATATATATATATATATATATATATATATATATATATATATATATATATATATATATATATATATATATATATATATATATATATATATATATATATATATATATATATCACTATCACCTTTCCCACTTTCGTGAGGTGGTGCCCGCCACAATTCCCTTACAAACATAACTATTCTTACCTTTCAACGCTTTCACCACCTCCCTCCATCTCTGTCTCCACAAATCTTCTACCCTCGTCTAAACTCAAATTCCTTCCATCAAAATCACTCTCACTCCATCCATCCATCTCCACTTCGGCCTTCCCCTCCCCCTACCCTTCCCCTATCTACATCGGATCTACGTACCTTGCCAACCATTCTGTTCTCTTTCATTCTTCACATATGTCCAAACCATTTTAGCACATCCTCCTCCTCTCTATCAATTACACCCTTCTTCCATTTACACATCTCCCTTATTCTTTCATTTCTAATCCTATCAATCCTTCTCAATTTATATATCGCTCTCAAAATCTTTCATCTCAAAGACATTGAAACTTTTTCTCGACCGAGCACTTATCGTCTATGTTTCACACACATACAATACAGAAGGTGAACACATACATTCAAACATTCTTATCTTTATTTCTTTCGAAATTTTTCCTTTCTTCCATACTTTTCTTAGGCCCCCCAATACTTTCATTCCTTCTACCACTCTGTTCTTTATTCCTTTTTCCGTCCCACCCTTACCTTCCACCCAACATTACTAGATATTTGAATTCATTCACCTCCTCAAGTTTCCATTCTCACACTTCTACAAACCAATTCCTCCCTCCACATTTCCTCATCCCCACCTCCAATCCTCATAACTTTATTCTTCGCTGGATTGAATTTCAATCTCGTGTTTGCACATTTCCCTTCAAACTCTCTCACAAGTATTCTCATCTTTTCTCCAGATTCTGCCACCAACACATGCCGCATCATCTGCAAAAAGTAAAACATTCACTTCACATTCACCCTCCATATTTCTCAACGTAATACTCTTCCCTTCTCTCTCCATTTTTCTAAGTAAACCATTCATCAATAGATTAAATAACATGGAGATATTACAAACCCCTGTCTCAATCCCACTCCTATGCTAAACCAATCCGATAGTTCTCTCTTCACCCTCACTCTTGATCTACAATTCGCATATATATATATATATATATATATATATATATATATATATATATATATATATATATATATATATATATATATATATATATATATATATATATATATATATATATATATATATATATATATTAGTGATGGATCGGATGTCATATTTTCTAATTTGCGGATGCGGATGCGGATGTTGAATTTTTGAAAGTGCGGATGCGGATGCGGATGCGGATGTTGAATTTCCGAAAGTGCGGATGCGGATGCGGATGCGGATGTTGAATTTTCGAAAATGCGGATGCGGATGCGGATGCGGATGCGGATGCGGATGCGGATGCGGATGCGGATGTTGATTTTTGTGCGGATGCCATCACTAATATATATATATATATATATATATATATATATATATATATATATATATATATATATATATATATATATATATATATATATATATATATATATATATATATATATATATATATATATATATATATATATATATATATATATATATATATATATATATATATATATATATATATATATATATATATATATATATATATATATATATATATATATATATATATATATATATATATATATATATATATATATATATATATATATATATATATATATATATATATATATATATATATATATATATATATATATATATATATATATATATATATATATATATATATATATATATATATATATATATATATATATATATATATGATCAGGTTTTGAAAATGAAAAACAAATATAGAAAATAATTCAAATATTGTAATTATATAAAATATAATATACAATATATTATAATATAATATAATGTGATATTATACATAATATAATATAATATAATATAATGTCCAGTTTTAAAACGTTATAATATACGAGTCTAATATCGAACACACACAGCAGAAATATCTGAAAATGTACAGTCGTGAACAGAAGTTCGTTCCTATTAAGCTGGAAATAAATATTTATATAAAATGGAGATCATTTCATAAAAGCTGTATTTTGAATAAAAAGAAAATAAAAACATTGAGAGGGGCTTAATTGAACTGTAATTGGCTAAATCTGAGATGATCTCCATTTTATATAAATATTTATTTCCAGCTCAATAGGAACGAACTTCTGTTCACGACTGTACCTTCTATAACCCATATTTAAATAACAATTTTTAGATACTAAAGGTGTGTGTGTGTATGTGTGTGTGTGTGGGTGTGTGGGTGTGTGGGTGTGTGGGTGTGTGTGTGTTCATTTATAATTACTTGAAGCAACTTACTAAAACTAACTTCGCTAATCTTTATTAAATATCATTTCTTTTAAACTATTCTTTAAAACTTCATTTTAAGAAAGAAAAATCATGGCTCGTTTATTCCTTTCATAAATCTGCACGATTATAAATCTGCATGATTTATAAATCTGCATGATTATAAAGCACGAGCATTCGCAAGACTTATATGCTTGAATCTAAAGCTGACAGCACTTCCCTGGAGAGTGAATATATATATATATATATATATATATATATATATATATATATATATATATATATATATATATATATATATATATATATATATATATATATATATATATTACAGTTTCCCATTGCTAATTGGCTGAGTCCTTTTCTAGGAGGGAGCAGAAATATAAAATAAAAGAAACCCCACGTAAGTGCTAGCGTATCTCGGTGAGCTGTGAAGAAGGCTTTAAAGAGGGAAAATTAATGCAGCAGGAAAAACAGGTGATGCCAGAGAGTTCCACAGAATAGAAGTGGCTGGAAAGAAGGAAACATCACAACAGGCAAGCCTGGGATTTAGTTTATTCCCAAAAACATTCATGCGAAATCATGGTATCCCTTGTGCTGAGAGGGCGACGCATTGGTGGTGGAATGCGAGAGGTCAATTTCCTTGAGTAACTGCCGTTGTAGTACTTATAGATATGAGATAGTGCACTAACGTCACCTTCTCAGAGACAGAAGGCCAAGTGAGATTGAAAGTAGCGGACAATTCATTAATCTTTTAGCCTTAGACTCAATCCTATTCAAAAGAAGGGTGGAACCGGAACTGTCAAATGTTGGAACAATACTCCATATAAGGAATGATAAGACCCTTATATAAGTGGAGCTACTGTTTGGTAGAAAAAAAATTCCCGTAATCAGAACAGTATCCCCAGCTTCATTGAAGCTTCTTTTGCAATCATTGTAACATGAGGTTTTCAAAATAATTTATTGTTATGTTCAGCCCATGAATGCCTATGTTGTTTAGAGACGAGACGGGAGAACCGTTGAAGGGGATAGGAGAGTTTGGAGGTGCTTGTGGGAAGAAAATGTGAAGAAGTTGAGATTTTAAAGAGTTGAATTTCACAAGGTTGAGGAAACCCCACAGGGATATCCCATCCAGATCGGCAAGAATAGAGTCAGAAATTTGAAGACGAAAAGTAATTCTAGAAGTAAAAGAGGGAGCAGATTTGAGATGAGTGGATGAATGGAGAATTAAATTATCGGCATAAGAATGAACATAATTAGAATTGGAGCTGAGAAGGTTGTTGATGAAAAGTAAATATAAAGTTGGAGATTTAACATAGTCTTGAGGAACACCACAACTGACAGAAAAGAAGGATGTCTCTCCATTGACAAGAACAGAAATGGAACGATTTGAGAGAAAACTAAAAATCAGTAAGCAAAGAGAAGGAGAAAACTCAAAGGAAGGGAGCTTGAAGAGCAGTGACGCATGCCATAGCCGGCCAAAAGCCTTGGATATGTCAAGTTACACCACACAAGACTCTCCATAAATTAGTAAAATAGGAAAGAATGTCACTAGTAAACCTCGAACTTCGAAAGCCGTACTGATGATCTGAAAGAAGAAAGTGAGACACTAGATGATTCAGGAAATGAGGAATAAGGAGAGTTTCAAAATTTTTTAGACAGAACGCAAGTGAGAGCTATAGGACGATAGTTTGAGGGATCAGAGCGGTTACTCTTCTTTGGGATCGGCTGAATAAATGCGCGCTTTCAGCATTGAGGAAAAGTATTAGTATTAAGACATAGAGAGTACTTATAATCCCTCAAAACACGGGAAGCCGCTGTCCTTACTGGCGTTCATAGTTCTCAGGATCCCACGGACCTGAACATGTGTAATTACAGGTGGAGACACGGGACACCTGAAAAGAGAAGGAATAGGAGGAGAGGAGGGGCACCGAATTCGCTCAGGGTTGAACTGGAGATATAAAAAAAAGGAGGTTGAAGGAATATTAGCAACATATCCGTTAGGACAAATAAGAGGAGGAAAGGCATACTTACAGAAGTTATTAGAGATGTTATTGGCTAAAAGTCAGACATTTTTGTCAGTATAGAAGAACCAAAGATGTTAGCGAACTTCCTTTTAGTGCAAATGCGCCTGACCTGTCGAATAATATCCATTCAACGATTCCGAAATGAATGAAAATTAGCAAGAACGATAGGAGAATGAGAGGTTTTCCATACAAGATAAACACTGTTTCTCTCCTGAATGTCACGAAACCAAGCACCATCGAACCATGGGTTTTGAGGAGAAAAAAATTTAGTTCAAGATGGAATGAACCTACTCATTATATCGACTATTACGGCTCCTACCCTTTTGGCAGACACAGAAGCATCCTCCGGGTCAAAACAGGATTCATTCCAAGGGTAGTTAGCAAAAAAGAGTCGCGATGCCCCCAATTAATCAATTAAAATGCCAGAAAGTACGTTTAGGACATGGTGGAGCTGCATTAGAAAATGAATTATAAGTAAGAGCTATAAGATTGTGATCAGAGTTACCAATAGGAGGAAAATGATGTGCTTATAATAAGAAATGTAGTGGTGAATTGTAGGTCAAGTGTGTTCAAGAACTGGTACGGTCTGAGATATGCATGGGTTCCTTAATCAACTTTTCCAGATCGTTGAGAATGCTGAATGATTTGGCTTCCTTCCCGCCTGTATCGGTAATAGAGGAGCCAAACCATTAAGTGTGGTGTACGTTGAAATTCCCTAAGTAGAGAACCTCAGAATTTAGATGAGAAGAAGTAAC
>SEYY01000739.1:487644-490144 GCA_009176605.1 Armadillidium nasatum
TTTTCGAAAGTGCGAACGCGGATGTCAATTTTGATGAGGACGCGAATGCAAAAATGCATCACAATATATATATATATATATATATATATATATATATATATATATATATATATATATTATATATATATATATATATATATATATATATATATATATATATATATATATATATATATATATATATATATATATAACTCTCCTAACTACAATCTTGCCAAATTTTTAGTTCCTGTCTTAGATCCTCTAACTGAAACGAATATACCTTTTCAAACACTTTCGACTTTATCAATTGCATAAATTCTTCTTTTTTGGCCACTTGCTTCATGACAAGCTTTGATATTGAATTTTTGTATACAAATATTCCTATTTCTGAAACCATCAATATATATATATATATATATATATATATATAATATATATATATATATATATATATATATATATATATATATATATATATATATTATATATAATATATATATATATATATAATATATATATATATATATATATATATATATTATATATATATATATATATATATATATATATATATATATATATATATATATATATATATATATATTATATATATATATATATATATATATATATATATATATATATATATATATATATATATATATATATATATATATATATATATATATATATATATATATATATATATATATATATATATATATATATATATATATATATATATATATATATATATATATATATATATATATATATATATATATATATATATATATATATATATATATATATATATATATATATAGATTCATGATCATATATATTATGGTTCTAGGGGCTGGGAACCCTTTTAACAAGTTTATTTTTTATCTCTCCCAAGTACGATTGCAGAAATTTTCGTTTCTGCAGACATCGACATGATGCGGGATATGGTGTAATGTATAATGAAATATATATATATATATATATATATATATATATATATATATATATATATATATATATATATATATATATATATATATATATATATATATATTATTTCACAACAATCAAAGAATTATGGGAATGAATCATCTCTCCTTTACCAAACTTTTAAATTATCTGTTGAAGATCTATATTCCTTTTCGACTGGGATCTATATTGCCAAATTGATGGTATGGCTATGGGCTCTCCATTAGGTCCTTTTTTTAGCAAATAGCTTTCCCTGTTATTATGAAAACATTTGGTCAGGCAATGTTCCCCTCTATTCAAACAACTTCTCTATCGCCGCTACATGGATGACTGCTTCGTAATTTTCAAGGAGAAAGCTCATGCCAATATGTTTCTACAGTATATGAATGAGAGACACAACAGCATGAGATTCACCATGGAAAAAGAAGTTAATAATTCCCTATTTTTTCTAGATGTATATGTTGAGTATATTAACAAAATATTTAAAACATCTGTTTATAGAAAACCTACTTCTACCCTTCTTGCTACAAACTATTTTAGCAAAATACCTCTTAAGTTTATTCTCTCAGGTCTAAGATCTAGAATCTATAGAGCATTTAAAATTTGCTCTGACTGGCATTTATTCTATAAAGAGATGGAGTTTATTAAAATTCTATTCCACTTTAATTTATTCCCTAAGCTCCAAGTGGAAAAAAAGTACTCATCAGTTTCCTACTGTTCCTAAGCAAAAAAATATATCTAAAACTTCCGTAATTAGGATCCCCTACATCCCAACTTAAAAATAATCTTACTGTACTTGAAGCTACACACCCCCAGTGCCAGTTTATTCTTATAAATTATAACTCCCTCTCATTCACACTTTCTTCGGACACAAGGAATCTATCCCAATGCTTCTCACATCCTCATATTTATTTAAGTATGCCATGCCAGCTGTAATGCGGCGTATGAAGGCCAAACTGGTCTACAATTAAAAGTGAGGATTGATAAGCAAAAAGGAGTTTCCTTAGAACTGACCTTCCTCTTTCCTCTCCTGAACACTCTGTCATAAAAGACCATATAGATATACATCCTTTTTCTTCTTCCGATTTCTCTATACTTCGACATTCGTCTTCTCTTCCAGACCGTAGGATTTTGGAGTCTTTATATATAAAAACTCATTCCCCATCCTTAAATGATCAAGCTCCTTCTACTGTTCTTTTCACACAATTATGAAATCCTTTTTCCCAAAATAGTCCAGCCTTTTTAATATTTCTTGGTGATGCAAAATTTTGATTTTAGTCATAGTTTTTGTTATTTTAATATCAATATTATTCCTAAATTTTTATTATTTTATTGCATTTATTATTATTTTAGTATTTTATATATTAGTTATCAATTTATATTTTGATTATATTTTAAAATAGAAATTTTTGAAACTTAGTTTGTGCTGAAGACGTTTACATTTACAGTATAATAAATATGTGGAAACCCTTGGTGTTGGTTTTGAACTTTCTAATTAGATTGAGGTTCATAAATAACGAAGCTAACTCAACTTTATATATAT
>SEYY01000739.1:495144-508918 GCA_009176605.1 Armadillidium nasatum
AAAAGTGTTGGTGATAGGACAGAACCCTGAGGAACACCACTATTAATAGATTTAAAGGAAGAACGGTGGCCGTCTACAACAGCTGCTATAGAACGACCGGAAAGGAAATTAGCGAGAAGATCACAGAGAGAAGGATAGATTCCGAAAGAGGGAAGTTTAGAAATCAAAGCTTTGTGCCAGACTCTATCGAAGGCTTTCGATATGTCCAGCGCCACAGCAAAAGATTCACCGAAATGCCGAAGAGCGGAGGACCAAGAGTCAGAGAGAAGGGAAAGAAGATCACCAGTAGAGCGTTTCTTACGAAAGCCATACTGGCGATCAGAGATAAGATTAGAAGAATTGAGATGTTTCCAAATCTTCCTGTTAAGGATAGATTCGAAAACTTTAGAAAGAACGGAGGAAAAAGAAATGGGACGGTAGTTGGAGGGTTGAGAGGGGTCCCCCTTCTTCGGCACAGGTTGAATGAGCGCACGTTTCCAGCAAGAAGGGAAGGTTAAAGTAGAGAGACAAAGACGAAATAGTTTACCAAGGCAGGGTGCAAGCTCGGAAGCACAAGTTTTGAGAACCACAGGAGGAATACCATCAGGACCGTACGCCTTCTTAGTATTAAAGCTCAGAGAGAGCAGAAATGACATCTTTAGAAGAAATTCTAATTTTAGGCATAATTGAGTTAGAGGGGGTTGAAGGAGGAGGAATAGCTCCGGAATCGTCTAAGGTTGAATTAGAGGCAAAAGTTTGAGCAAAGAGTTCAGCTTTAGTAGAAGGTAAAACAGCAGTTGTGCCGTCGGAAGATATTAAAGGAGGGAAAGAGGAAGAAGCAAAGTTAGAGTTGACATTTTTTGCAAAATGCCAGAAAGAACGTGAAGAAGAGGAACCAGAAAGATTATTGCATTTTCTACGGAGAAAGGAGTTTTTAGTGTTACGAAGGATAGATTTTGCACGATTCCGGGATGAAATATAAGTAGCGTGAGTTTCTGGAGTTTGAAGACGACGGTAATCCCTGAAGGTAGCATCCCTGCGGCGGATAACACGATATATATATATATATTATATATATATATATATATATATATAATATATATATATATATATATATATATATATATATATATATATATATATATGTCAGAGATTTGTTCCTAGGGAACCTTATATAGATCTATATATATATATATATATATATATATATATATATATATAATATATATATATATATATATATATATATATATATATATATATATATATATATATATATATATATATATATATATATATATATATATATATATATATATATATATATATATATATATATATATATATATATATATATATATATATATATATATATATATATATATATATATATATATATATATATATATATATATATATAATATAATATAAATATATATATATATATATATATATATATATATATATATAATATATATATATATATATATATATATATATATATATATATATATATATATATATATATATATATATATATATATATATATATATATATATATATATATATATATATATATATATATATATATATATATATATATATATATATATATATATATATATATATATATATATATATATATATATATATATAATATATATATATATATAGACCAGAAGAAAAAAAAGTAATACCAATAACAAGTTGGGAGAAGAGAAAGGAAGTCAAGGAAAACTTTTTAAAAAAATCGATTTGACGAATAAAAAGAATTTAATGGAAAAAGAAAGTGTTCTTGGATCGCTAAGATGAGACCAGATCTGAAGAATGAAATTGGATATATATATATATATATATATATATATATATATATATATATATATATATATATATATATATATATATATATATATATATATATTACAATACACAACACTGGCGCGGAGCCAGAAAGAACATGCAAAAGAAGTCAGAAGGATCATTGCATTTCTACAAGGATGAAAGATTTTGCACTGTTCTTGGATGAAATTTAAGCAGTATGATTTTCAAGATTTTGAAATAGATTAAGACTTCTACAGGCTGCTTTCCTTTGATGAATATATATAGAACAAGCTGAGTTAAACCACAGTTTATTAGTTGTAGGGAAAGTTAATGGAATATTCGAATCCATTCCATGTTCTTCCACCATCTTCATCAGAGTTGCTTCTCGTCTTCAACTTTCCGATTCTATTCTTGCCAATCTGGATGGGATTTTCCGTTAGGGTCAGAGCAACCTTGTGATATTTATCTCTTTAAAAACTCAACTTCTTCACATCTCCCTCTCAAAAATACCTCCCAACTTTCCTATCCTCTTCGATGGCTCTCCCGTCTCACCTGTAAATAACATTAACATTCTTGGTCTAAACACAAACAATAAACTGTCTTAGAAACCACATATCACAATGGTTGCTAAAGCCGCCTCTAAGAAGCTGGAAGTTCTGCTCAGGTTGCGAGAATTTTTTTCTTCTGAGCAGTTACTCCAAATATATTGGGGTGCTATTCGCCCTTGAATGGAGTACTCTTCTCCCATTTGGGGGAGCTCCGGCTCCTCCTCTCTTCTAGATAGGGTTGAGTCTAGAGCTAAATGATTAATAACCTGTCCCATACTTTCAAACCCTCTTGACTCCCTATCTCTGCGACGTGATGTTGGCGCACTATCTCTTTTCTATAGGTGGCACAATGGCAGGTGTTCGAGGAAATTGTCCTCTCGCATTCCTCCACCGTTGCGACGTCCTCGTTGCACAATTGGGTGCCTTGATTTCTCACGAATTTTGTGTTAACATAGGAAACCCCAAGCTAGCTCGTTGTGATGCCTCCTTCTTTCCAGCAACCTTTGTTCTGTGTAACTCTCTAACATCATCTATTTTTCCTCCTGTATTTAATCTTCCACTCTTCAAGGGTTCCGTCTGCACCCACCTGATGGATGTGCGTTAGGTGTGTGTTTAAGCGAGTTTTCTTCCTTTCCTCCTTGAAAAGGGCTCTACCCGTGAGTAGTGGATATCTGAAATATATATATATATATATATATATATATATATATATATATATATATATATATATATATATATATATATATATATATATATATATATATATATATATATATATATATATATATATATATATATATATATATATATGACAAATTAGTGGGAGGGCTTACTGCAATATTATTTGTTGTTTGAAACAATTTTTTTTTATAAAGAGAACGAAATTCCTTTCCGTTAAATTTAAGCTTTCATTTTAATTAAGTTTTGCCAAATAAAGGTTGATTTTCAAAGAGCTTTTTTTTTGTTATTATATATACTAAAATACTCTCAAAATCGCAGTTTTTTTTTTATCTTGCTTTATTCATTCATATATTTATTTATCAAACAGACTTTTTTATTCTTTTATCTTTAAATAAATCAGTTAAAACTCTGGATTCATCTCTCTCTCTCTCTTTATATATATATATATATATATATATATATATATATATATATATATATATATATATATATATATAATATATATATATATATATATATATATATATATATATATATATATATATATATAATATATATATATATATATATATATATATTATATATATGTTTTTTGAGAACAGAAATCATATTTTCTGTTGAACTGAAAATCGAGTTTTTGGACCAAATATTTCTTGAAATAATATTTTGACACATTTCATTTGAATATTATGGCTCAGCGCACTACACTCATTAAATTTAACGGTTCGCTTGCTCTGTTAAAAATGCTTGCATATATATATATATATATATATATATATATATATATATATATATATATATATATATATATTATATATATATATATATATATATATATATATATATATGTATAATGTAATAATTTAAGTCTGCTAAAACTCTCGTAGACTAAATATTCGATAAATATCTAAGTTTAAAAGTTTGTTATAGGAGAATCGAACCCGGGTCCTATAGCACAAGTATATATATATATATATATATATATATATATATATATATATATATATATATATATATATATATATATATATATATATATATATATATATATAAATAAATAAATCTTCATCCCCCAGGAAGGACTATCGTCCTGTCAGTGGGATCTTTCGAGGAAGATCCTAGGGTTTCATGAGCCCACGGCTGATACCGCTGGCTGGGCCAGGCCTATCGCGGATGCCGGAGATTATTCCCATCAGTGGCAGGGGCACTCCACTGATGTACTCATTTAACGACTGAGTCATTCGGAGCTAAGCGCAAGGAGAAAATAGCTCACATTTCTCGCTCCGGCCAGGCCTCGAACCCTGGACCTCTCGTTTGCCATATATATATATATATATATATATAATATATATATATATATATATATATATATATATATATATATATATATATATATATATATATATATATATATATATATATATATATGGAGTATGCATGGAGGCATATTTTGCACATTCTTTCTCGTCAACTAAATTTAAAACACTTTGGTTTAACTCCGCTTATTGTACAATTCGCATCAGGATGCTGCCTTCATGAAGTACCGTATTGTAAACTTCTAAAGTCCTTATTTTCGCCATCGTGTTTTATTCGTGTTTTCAAACTTCCTCCCTATCTTGGTAAACTATTTAGTCTCCACTTTCTAATTTGACTCTCCCATTCTACTTTAATCCTGCTATCTCTCAGACTGTGCCGATAAGGGGAACCTCTCTCAACTTTGTAGCCATCGTCCCATTTCTTCAACCTCCGTTCTTTCTAAAATTTTCTAATCTATCCTTAACAGGAAATTTGTAGACATCTCAATTCTTCAAGTGTTATACCTCTTCGCAAATATGGCTTTTGTAAGAGACTATATACTTACGATCTTCTTTTTCGTATCAATAACTCTTAGTAGTCTGATCTTCGGCATTTAGGTGAATCTTTTTTAGTGGCGCTACACATATCGTAAATTTTAGATAGAGTCTGGCACAAAACATTGATTCTAAACTTCCTTCTTTCGGTATCTTTCCTTCTCTTTGCGGCTTTCTTCCTAATTTACTTTCAGATCGTTCTATAATTTCTGCAGAAAACAGACACCGCTCTTCTTCATATTCATAATAGTGTGCTCTTTAGGGATTTGTTGAATCTTCAACTTTTTTTTTTTTTTTTATACTTTTCTTTATTGACATTGTCACTATTACTTTTCACATACCCACGCCTTTTCACCGACGACTCCACCTTTCATTGTCCCTTTTATTTTGAAAGAGATCCAACAAAACAGAAATAAATTGATGCTGAAAGAACGACTTTGCAGCAACTGACTTCTAGTCTTTCTAGAATTTCTAACTGTGGCTGAGAAAACATGGTCATTTTCATTGCCTCAAAGACTTAGTTCTTTCATCTTTTTATTTGACATAATTCTCTACACATCAATGACTTCTTCTTCAAAACACATTTCAGATCTTCGTTTCTCTTTAATATTCTCGATATATCTTTTTTTTCGTGATCTTTCTTGGCAGGATCGCAATATTTCTCTTTCAATACAAGTTTCTAAGGGGTTCAGTGTTCGAGGCATCTCTAAAAAAATTTTACCCACAGTTGCTTGCTCTTTATTGGAATATTGTTCGCCAAAGTATGGAGTATACCTCACATATTATTTCTTATTCTTACTATAAAATTCCAACAAGGTAGCACCTATTTTGAAGACCCATCTTTAATTATTATTTTTAGGAAAATGTATTTATTATTTTTAAGAGAGAGAAAACATCATGAACTTTTGGTAGGGTTTTCATACTCTAAATTTGTGTCTTTAAGGGATTATCACTATAAATCTTGAACTTTCGAAGAGTTTTTATTTAAAAAGAGAGAAAAAACACTTAAAGAGATTTCTTGAGTTTCTATTTACTTTTTCCTACGAATCATCTTGTATACTATTTTATTAGAATATATACCCATTTTACTTTCGTATAGTAAGTTTTTCTATCAAACTAAAATGTTTTATTAGTACTATTAATTAGGGATGTTCAGATTTTTTTTTTTATGTATTGGTAAAAGATGTTTATTTTTCGAAATAATAATAATAAAAAAAAAATTCAACCGATATTTTTTTTGAAATTATAGAATTGTCCATAGTTTTTGTTTTTTGATCTAAATATTTTGAGCATTTTTCCCCCTTTCTCAATCTGGTCGCTTCGATCACATTTTTATCTCATATCCTGTTCTATCTCTTCAAGTCTTTCACAGGAATGAAACCTGCCATCGACGAAGAAACTTTTCTTCAGTTTCGGAGCTGAAAAATGTTCTAGCTTGTCATCGTACTTTTCTGATCTTCCTTGAAATAATTATTGTTTAGACTGGAAGTTAATCTCTGACAGAGCAGAACTTAAAAGCAAAGTGATTCTCTATGGAATGGATTCGGATATTCCATTTACTTTCCCTAGAACTAATAAACCGTGGTTTAACTCAACTTGTTATAGATATATCCGTCAAAGGAGATCAGCATGTAGAAGTCTTAATTTATTTCAAAATCTTGAAAATCATACTGCTTAAATTTCATCCAGGAACAGTGCAAAATCTTTAATCCTTGTAGAAATGCGATGATCTTTCTGAAATTTTTTTTTCATGTTCTTTCTGGCTCTTTGCAAAAAATGAAAATTCTCACTTTTCTTGGTTCTCTTTCCATATATCGTTTATTTATTTATTTATTTTTTCCTGTCACACCTTCTTTGCCCCTAAATGCACTCAGGTGATTTCGAAGGTATGATTCATTCTTCATTCCCTTTCACCTTCTCAGAGGGTCTCTAGTGTACCCTCGATTCAGTTTGAAGTCCCATTGATAACACTACCTTCCCCCTTCTTCACATGTTTTTTTGCAAATTTACAAGCATTTACTAGTACATTGATTTTTAAATAGAAAAAATGAAAAAATACAAAGCTACCCCTAAGATGCTTGGAGGAGAGGCATTCAAACAATGCTCCTCATCTACCCCTCACCATATCATCACTTAGAAGTTGGCGATCACCGATGATAGGGATGATGCCTCAAAGATTTCGCTGCCGACTTGCCTTTGTGCACGGTCATCTTTCCTCATTATTTTCTGCAATATTCGTTGTTTCTTGTCTAACTTCACACATTGTCGAACACCACTTTCTTCTTCTAAACCTTATTTCTTGTTTTTAATTGAAACTCTGGTGCTTGAGTGAATTGACAGAAAATAGTACTCTGTTACTTCATACTGTCTTTTACCTCAATTTTCAGCCAAAGACGAATGTTGTGTATATGTACGCAATGATGTTGTTTGTTTTCATGAATCTAATTTGGATCAGTTTGAATTCGTTATTTTATGGCTCAAGCTCTGCTGTAGTTCTACAACTAAATTCATTTGTTCTATCAATTTATCACCAAATTTTACAGACTATATAAAATTCTTCGACTATTCAAGTTCCAAATAGAGCACATTAATTCTTCTTCTCCTTTCTCTGAAATCCTCATTTTAGATTGCATCAACAAACGTTCACTGCCTCCATTTGCTTTCAGCTAGCACTTATGATGCATCTAGCGAACTCGTCTACCACTTTTCTATTCAGAACAACCTTGAACAGTTGATGCAACACCCTACCCGAATTACTGACAGTCTTGGTGATGAACAAATCATATTTGATCATTTCTTCAACTCTTATTTCTCTATTAGCTGTTAAACTTTGGATTTATCTCATCACCTTCTTATCTCCATATCGTGATATGTCTTCAGGTCTTCCACAAGAGCGGCCTCCGCCTTCGGTTAGGAAAGGCTTCTGGCACTTCGGTGCTGCTAAATGGTCTGATTTATGGTTGTTTTTCTCTGATTTCCCATAGAATTATTAGTTTCCATGGGAGGTGTCCTAGGAATGTTCAGATCGCATAAAAGACGTGATTCTTTCCGGAATTGGAGGAATACATTTCATATTCTTTCTCTTCAACAAAAACTAACAAACCTTGGTTTATCTCTACATATTATCATACTATTCGCTGCAGGAATGTTGCTCTCAGGGATTACATGTCATGTATTGTGAAACACACTCTCTATCTATTTTCCCAACTTTCTTTGAATTACACACGTTCAAATGCACTGTATGGAAACATATCAGCCTTTAACTTGACTATGATTCCGATATTTTCCCAATTCTGATGAAACTTAGTAGATCTTTGACCTTATCACACCAAAGAAGATATATATATATATATATATATATATATATATATATATATATATATATATATATATATATATATATATATATATATATATATATATATATATATATATATATATATATATATATATATATATATATATATATATATATATATATATATATATATATATATATATATATATATATATATATATATATATATATATATATATATATATATATATATATATATATATATATATATATATATATATATATATATATATAATATGATTAATTTTTCCTTAGAAAATTTCTGAAAGGAAAAAGGTTCCCAAATATTCTTTAATGGAAATAGGAATACCTGACCTTCGACCTGATTTATTGATAATGGATGGTCAATATAATGCACTTTATGACATTCTTTTATTTACTGTATATATATATATATATATATATATATATATATATATATATATATATATATATATATATATATATATATATATATATATATATATATATATATATATATATATATATATATATATATATATATATATATATATATATATATATATATATATATATATATATATATATATATATATATATATATATATATATATATATATATATATATATATATATATATATATATATATATATATATATATATATATATATATATATATATATATATATATATATATATATATATATATATATATATATATATATATATATATATATATATATATATATATATATATCTTTACAGTATGATTAAACCAAATTATAATGAAGTTAACTAAGCTGCCACACATCTACACATGCACACACTCACGCGCATACTCATGCACACACACTCCCTCATACACACACACTTACGCACAAACACACATACAGACACGCATATATATATATATATATATATATATATATATATAATATATATATATATATATATATTATATATATATATATATATATATATATATATATATATATATATATATATATATATATATATATATATATATATATATATATATATATATATATATATATATATATATATATATATATATATATATATATATATATATATATATATATATATATATATATATATATATATATATATATATATATATATATATATATATATATATATATATATATATATATATATATATATATATATATATATATATATATATATATATATATATAGTATATATGTATTATATATATCGTATTTTTATTTCGTGATTGTAAAACTTGTCAGCTTCAATATATCTTTTGCATTTATGCTTGCTCATATGAATTCTATTCTTTAAGAATTTTATAACCCTAATAACGTACGTATGTATTATATACGTGAATTTCGAATTTTTATTTTATTTTTTATATTATAAAAAATTTATTTATAAATTTTTACTTATAAAAATTTATATTTAGGTAAATTGAGATTCAAGAGCACGGATTTGAAGGTAAGATTTTGATAACCTTTTAAAAATATCGAATTTACCTGTAAATTTAAATACATATATATATATATATATATATATATATATATATATATATATATATATATATATATATATATATATATATATATATATATATATATATATATATATATATATATATAAGCAAATCTCGCAATGAAATGCAGAGTAAAACGAGAGTTTTCAGCTTCGTATTACACACGTTAAAGGCTAAAAATAAAATCAAACGAAGTTAAAAAAAAAATAAACTTGTTTAAATTTAAGTGAAAAAGGACATTGAGACTCATTTTTATTGTCATAAAACTTTCAAATTTGATTTTGAGATTACTTCGAAGTTTGAAGGCATATTGCAAGGTGTTAATTTAATTAATTCCTCGAGAGACGTTTTTAGTTACACATGTACCGTTGCATAACGGTAGAGTGGTTCACTCACGTGCTTGAGGGCTAAGGTTCGGTCCCACTTGTAGAAAATATAATATGAACATAATATATATATATATATATATATATATATATATATATATATATATATATATATATATATATATATATATATATATATATATATATATATATATATATATATATATATATATATATATATATATATATATATATATATATATATATATATATATATATATATATATATATATATATATATATATATATATATATATATATATATATATATATGTTGGATTTTTCTTTTATTTTTTTAAAGCCAATTCTAAATATAAAGTTTATAACTTTTGTATATTATGAATCTCGCTTTTGATAAATCTCTATTTCAATAAGAGGATTATTTACACTACAAAGTAGTGGTTATTATAGTAGTAGAAAGGTTATATGATTTATGTTTATTTAATAGTATGAAAATATATTGTAACAATATTATGCAAATAAAATGATATCAATAGGTAATTAAGTTATTTATAGCAATAAAAAGATAAAATCCTTTTTTAGAATTAGATACATTAAATTATAATATAAATTTATTTATTTTGCATGATTAAGCTCTATAATTTTATAACAAAATAGATACTAACGTTTTTTGGAATTAGATACAACAAATTATAATAAATTATTATTTTTTTAAAATTATTATGCTCTATAATTTTATAACAAAAAAGATACTAACATTCTTTGGAATTAGATACAAGTAATTACAATAATAATAAAAAAAAGTTTAATGAATTTAAGTTCTAAAATTTTATAAAAAAAAGATATGAACATTCTTATGAATTAAATACAGTAAACTATAGTGCAAAAAGAATTTTTTAATGATTAAGCTCTTTAATCATTGGCACACCCAGTACAACATTCATTTTCTTAATTTATATCTTATTTTACTTCAACTGGTAATTAGGTTACAACAACAAAGATATAAAAATTCTCTTGGATTGAGTACAATAAAATTAATGAATGTTTGACTTATTGGCTCAATAACCTTTGGTACACCCAATACACCATTCATTTCCTTAAATTTTATTCTTATTTTACTTATAAAAATTTATATTTAGGTAAATAATTAAGTTACAACAATAAAGGTATAAAAATTCTCTTGGATTGAGTACAATAATAAATGAATGTTTAACGTATTGGCTCAATTCCCTTTGGTACATCCAATACAACATTCATTTCCTTAATTTATATATTTAATTTATCCAGCTGGAAATTAAGTTGCAACAACAAAGATATAAAAATTCTCTTGAATTAATTACATTAAACGAGAAAAAGATATATTTTAGTATCAAGTTCTATACTCATTGGCACACCCAGTGCAACATTCATTTTCTTAATTTATATCTTATCTTACTCCAGCTGGTAATTAAGTTACAAACAACAAAAATATATAAAAATTCTCTTGAATTAAGTAAAATAAACTAAAAAAGATATATTTTTAATAAATAGGCTCTATTTTTAAGCTTATTTTCTTAATTTATATATTATATTACTCCAGTTGGCAATAAAGTTACAAACAAAAATATATAAAAATTCTCTTGAATTAAGTAAAATAAACTAAAAATAAAAAATATTTTAATAAATAGCCTCTATTTTTAAGCTCATTTTACTTAAATCCCTAAGCCAAAGGGTGACCCCAACAAACCTCCACTCCCAAATCCTCCAAAACCACCTCCAAACCTTCCATTATAAAAGTCATCATTATCATCATTATTAGAGGGCCCCACATGAGGATGATATCTAGGATATCGGGGATATCGATAGCCATAATAATATCCATAATTCGGATCTGGTATTGGTAGGCAAAACGATGATGAGAACATTATCATTAAACAGAGCAAAGCGAATCCAGTCTAAAATAATATATATATATATATATATATATATATATATATATATATATATATATATATATATATATATATATATATATATATATATATATATATATATATATATATATATATATATACTTCTTGCAAATCTCATCAATGTAAGTATTTTGCAAATTGTCAAAAAAAAATATTTTAATATGATAAAAATAAGATCTTAAAAATAATAATAATAATAATAATAATAATAATAATAATAATAATAATAATAATAATAATAATAATAATAATAATAAATAATAATAATAATAATAATAATAATAATAATGATAATAATAATAATAATAATAATAATAATAATAAAAATTATAATAACAATAACTATAATAATAATTTTTAAATGTATTTAAAGTAATAAATGGAAACTGAATTAGACGTACGTGGTGTAGCCAATATAAAAACTTGAAACTGAATAAAAAAGAAATAATGAATTAAATAAGAATCTCTCTCCTAGTGTTTTTCACTATTAATGAATTAAAATTAGATGTTATCCCTAATCCTTTTCCTGATGTTGAAACCACCACTTATGAACAAAACTCAATTCATGGATGGGAATAAAAAAAGAAAAGCTCATAGGAACTAACAAAAATTTCTGAAATGAGCTCAAACACAAGCTATGAATTGAAAGTGATTGGTTAAATTTGGTAGGAAATATCAGAAGACCGATAAAGATTCTGTGAAACAGAGGTGTTGGAAAGAAAGAGCAAGGTCAGAGTTCCAAATATCTGCAAAAAGGAAAAAAAACTCGTGTGAGGATACTCCTTCCTTTGTGAAGAAAGATAATCTCATAGAAAGTAGGAAAGTGGGAGGAAAGTGATGAGCTCACTTGAACACTTTGGTACTTTGGTACTTTGATGGTACTTTGATACCTAGACAAAATGCGGAAGCGCTAAATACTTATAAATTTAGAGTCAAGGAAGTTTGTAAATAAGAAACAGTTCATAATACTTTAACCTTGTACTTTATCTTATTCAAAAAATGAGTGGACATTCTCCCCTTAGAGTGAGGACAATTCTTCTAACAAGTGAAACAGAGACCTCTGCGTAATTGAAATAACTGTAAAGAGAAAGAAATCAAAACTTGCAGCCTGAATAAATTTCTCGCTTTCCATGAAGTCATCCTGTTAACCACTGTGAAATGAGGCTTTCGAGATAACATTTTGTTAAGGTTGTGACCAATTGTGTGAATACTGTCCACGAGAAAGACTAAAGGAAAGTCAAAAGAGATAAGAAAGTTGGGGAATGTTTTAGAAGAATGAAAATTGTGGTGTCTCTCCTGGAAAACCCTTTCCAAACCAGTAAAAATAGGATCGGAAAGGTTAAGTTGAGAAGCAATGCTAGTTGTAAAAGAGTAAAAGTTTTAAAAGAAGGAGAATAATGTAATATTGAGTTATCGTCATAGAAAAATGCTACTGGAATAGCAGCTGAAAAGATTGTAAATGAAACATAGGGAAAAAAAACAGTACTGGAGTGAGAAACCATTAATATAAAGAGCTATAAGATTGTTGTCACATTTATTAATATGTACGTGAAGAGATTAATTCCTAAAGGAACTAATGGTAAAGTAAAATTCAAGAGTTCCAGAATTTGCTAGGACTGTCTGGAATATGATTAGTTTTCCCAATCACCTAACTGATTCAGTTAAATATGAAAGGAATCAAACCGCCCGATATTGAGCACATTAAAATTCCTTAAACGGAGTCAGTCAGCAATTTATTGA
>SEYY01000740.1:0-2500 GCA_009176605.1 Armadillidium nasatum
TTTTTTTTTTTTTATATATATATATTTGCAAACTTTGTATGGTAACCTTTTTTATTTGTGGTTCTTATGTCCCCTTTGTCTGCTTTACCTATATTTATATATATTGTTGTCACTATCCTTTTTTTTTTTTTTTTTTTTTTTTTTTTTTTTTTTTTTTTTTTAAATCCATTTTTTCCTGTCCTCTTTTTCAACTTGTTTATCCATTAAATTTATTGCTTCTTTGTCCTCTTTGACAGTTTGTTTGTCCTTTTCATCTTTGTTTGTAAGAATCATTTAAAAGTGTCCCCAAAAAAGGATTTTAGTCCGTGAAGTTCACATGACTCAAGGTCACCCTCCTTTTCCCACAGCTTTTATTTTAACTTTAGTAAAAGCTTGAATTATATAAATCATTTCTGAATAATAGGAAAAAAAGTTTCTATTGAAAACGATCTACAATAATAAAATGTATTTTCTATCAGTTTTCACATCTATGCTTCAAATATTTGTATTTCATATCCGATACTTATAAGACGTTTTAATATTATATTATTTTTAAAAGATTTACGAATATATATATACTATATTAGTATAAAATATATTAACTATATATATAATATAATATATATAATATATAATATATAGTATATATATATAATATAATATTATTATATATATATATATATATATAATATATATAATATATATATATATATATATATATATATATATATATATTATATTATATACAGGATATTAATTTGCTTCTATATTTAGATGCATAATTATTATTGATTAGGCTTCATTGTAGTGTGTAATAAATAAGGAAATAATGGATACAACCTTCTATTGAGATTTCATCGTATGCATATATTATATATATATATATATATATATAATATATATATATATATATATAATAATATATATATATATATATATATTATATATATTATAAATAGATGGGTAGATAGATATGTATATAGAGTGAAATATAATCAGAAACATAGATATATAGACATATAGATAGATATAGTGAAAAATAATCAGAAACACAGATAGATAAATTGAAATGTTCCTTAATTTACATTCTCAACATCAAATCTAGTGATCTTCTTTTTGCTTTCCGGAATCACTTCAAAAATTCATGCAATCGTAACTGTATAAGATCATTGCACTGATGAAGAATTCTTCTTAAATTTGTTTTCCTTCTCAGGCTGGAGAGAGAGAGAGAGAGAGAGAGAGAGAGAGAGAGAGAGAGAGAGAGAGAGAGAGAGAGAGAAGAGTAGAGAGAGAGAGAGAGAGAGAGAGAGAGAGAGAGAGAGAGAGAGAGAGAGAGAGAAGAGAGAGAGAGAGAGAGAGAGAGAGAGAGAGAGAGAGAGAGAGAGAGATAGATAGATAGATAGATAGATAGATAGATAGATAGATAGATAGATAGATAGATAGATAGATAGATAGATAGATAGATAGATAGATAGATAGATAGATAGATAGATAGATAGATAGATAGATAGATAGATAGATAGATAGATAGATAGATAGATAGATAGATTCATTCCCGTTCATATTTTTCTTTATATTCTCTGTGACTCCCTTGAACATCACCTGCGCCTTCAGGATTTGTGAAAGTTATGTTTTAGACTAGAGATTATTTTGACCACGATAGCTTTACCAGAACGTTACGTTATATTTATTATTATATATTATTATATATATTATATATATATATATATATATATATATATATATATATATATATATATATATATATATATATATATATATATATATATATATATATATATCAATATATATATATGGGGTCAAACTTTCCTACACTTAGTTTGAAAAAATTTAAAAATAAAAAATTATTTTTATCATTTAAAAAAAAAAATAATTTTATCATTTATAAAAAGGATTAGTTTTATCACTTTAAAAAATAATTATTTTAAATTTTTTAAAAAGAAGTTATTTTTATTATTTTTAGCAAAAGATTATTATCATTTAGAAAAGGATTATTTTTATCATTTAAAAATGATTAATTTTATTATTCTTAAAAAAAAGTAATACTTTAGCAAAAGATAAGTTAACTTTATCTACTTTTGAATTTGTTATAATATATATATATATATATATATATATATATATATATATATATATATATATATATATATATATATATATATATATATATATATATATATATTATATATATATATATATAAAATGTGTGTGTGTTTGATTTATTAATACAGATAAAAAATTTAATCAAAACTCTAATAGTTGTTAATGTTTTTTACCTGTCCTCCATCTGATGCAATTTCTATTTTTAAAATTCTTTGAGATTATCTTTTTGACTTCGCTGCCTTTAGAAGATTATGACTTAACCTCTAAATTATAACAGCTTAAGTATAGTGTTGTTTAAAACAATCAAAAAACATTGCATACATATTTAATTATAATTATATTGTAAATATAATTATAATTCATTATATTATATAATTATAATTAATAATGTATAATA
>SEYY01000740.1:15000-20000 GCA_009176605.1 Armadillidium nasatum
CTTGACATTTTATATATATATATATATATATATATATATATATATATATATATATATATATATATATATATATATATATATATATATATATATATATATATATATATATATATATAACAATTTTAATTAAATTATCTCTTATTTAACTAACTTGCTGAGGTTCGAAAAGTATTAACAGACGAAAAATGAAATATTAAAAAGTAAATCATATGAGAAAGTAACAATTGCATATTACATAATAATTCGCCTTAATACAAACAAAAATGCATAATCACATACAAGAATAACCCAATAAACACCTTCGTGTCTTTTATACATTCACACACACACACACACACACACACACACATATATATATATATATATATATATATATATATATATATATATATATATATATATATATATATATATATATATATATATATATATATATATATATATATCATCTGGTGGGAAAAGGCCAGAGGCCTACTAATTTCCACCAGAGTTGGGATAGTAAAAGAACCTGGTAATAAAGCACCAACATTTCCCGATATATGGAGCTTGAAAGTGTACAAGGCAAATGAAGTTGGGAAACTTATAAAGAGAGGGCGCTTCCAGACTTTACCAGTAAAGTACATGTGAGATTGAGGCATAGCCGTTAAGTCTGGAATCAGAGCGTTGAATAGAGAAAGGATGAAACTGTGTAGAAAGGCGTGTCGCACAACCCTTTCTAAATGGAGGAGGTATGCGATGGGGTGGTTCAGAAAAGGAGCGCCCATTGTAATAGCGATATTATAAAGAGACCGGAGAGAATTTGCCAGAGCAGGAGAATTGAGAAGACGAAAAGCTCTTGACTTCATATTGTTAAGAAGAGCTGTATGAGTAGAACCACCCCAGATGTTCGAGGTGTACTACATACAAAGGCGAACAACACTTCTATAAAGAGGAAGCAAAGAGGGGGCGTAAAGATATTCTACAGGCTCCTCAACACATCCAACCTTTTAGAAGCTTTTTTAGAAGGAGAAATTATGTGATCTTTCCAAGAAAGATCACGAGAGAAAGAAATACCAAGAATATTAAAGACAGATAAAAGGTTTGAGTTGTTGTTTTCGAAGATGTCATAGTTGTGTGGAAGATTGTGTCGAGTGAAGAAATGGAGGATCTGGGTTTTTGAAGCATTGAAAACGACCATGTTTTTTCTGCCCCAATTGAAATACAAGAAAGATCAGAGGTTAGTTGCTCCAAGGCCACCATTCCAGGGGCAATTAACTGCTGCTGGTAGGGGCGTCTTTCAAATTGAAAGGAGCAATGAAAAGTAGAGTCATCAGCATAGGATTTGGATATGTGATGAAATTATAGAAAGGTCATTAATGAACCGTAGAAAAAGTGTTGGGGATAGTACAGAACCCTGAGGATTAAAACTACTAATAGATTTAAAGGAAGAACAGTGGCCATATATAACAGCCACTATTGAACGACATGAAAGGAAATCAGAGAGAAGGATAGATTCCGAAATCAAACCTTTGTGCCAGACTCTATCGATTGCATTCGATATCCAGCGAGAAAGCAAAATATTTACCTAAATGCAGAAGGAGGACCAAGAGTCAAGAAGTCAGTAGAGCGTTTTTTACGAAAGCCATACTGGCGTACAGAAAAAGATTTGAAGAATTGAGATGTTTCCAAATCTTCCTGTTAAGGATAGATTCGAAAACTTTAGAAAGAACAAATGTTAGAGAAATGGGAACGACTGAATGAGCTCACGATTCCGACAAGAAGGAAAGGTTGAAGTAGAAAGAAAAGGGATAAAAACAAAATTAGAGTTGATATTTTTTGCAAAAAGCCAGAAAGGGTGTGAAAAAGAGGAATCAGAGAGATTATTGCATTTTCTACGGAGAAAAGAGTTTTTGGTGTTGCGGAGAATAGATTATACACGATTCCGAGTTGAAATATAAATTGCGTGAGTTTCTGGAGTTTGAAGACGACGGTAATCCCTTATATACTAAATACAATATTAATAATTTATTAGCTGTACATTGCTTTGAAAAGGGTTTCTAAGGGGGTACACACTGATTTCAATTGAACTCCAAAGTTTAGTTGATAAATAATTCATCAAAATGTTTTAATAACCATTAAGATACAAATATGATGAATATAATACAATGAGCAATAGTAAATATATTAATAATAAAACATAAAGTAGTAAAGATAGCAATAATAATAAGGATTAGAACAAAGCTAATACTAACAAAAAATGTCAAGTCATGATAAGAATTTTCAGAATAAAAATAATAATAATAACAGGAACAGGATTTTAATATTTATTCTACAACTAATTTTTGTAATAGTAATATTTAAAGAAAAGTAAATAATATATATATATATATATATATATATATATATATATATATATATATATATATATATATATATATATATATATATATATATATATATATATATATATATATATATATATATATATATATATATAGGGATATCCCTAAAGCTTCGGCTTCGGCATGCTGATTAATTCGGCAAATTGCCGAAGCCGAATGTGTTCAAATAATCTACCCTACCTTCGTCTGTTTTTCCTTCTGTATTTTAACCTACTTCTCTTTAAATTCTCTTTTTGCGCCCACCTAAGGGATCTACGTTAGGTTCGGGATTGGTGTTTTTTTTTTTTTTTTTTCCTCTTTTAATTATGCCACCTACTTGAAAAGGGCTCTGCCCGTGAGTATATATATATATATATATATATATATATATATATATATATATATATATATATATATATATATATATATATATATATATATATATATATATATATATATATATATATATATATATATATATATATATATATTATAATATATAATAACTTAAAATTTTTGATTAAATTTTAGCCAGAGAGAGTAATCTCAGAGGGTTATCCATTTGAAACTCATACCCTTGTAACCGAAGATGGGTATATTCTTGAATTACATCGCATACCCTATGGCATTAAGAACAACACCAGTAACTCCTCAAAACCAAAGTCTTCTCGTCCAGTTGTTCTCCTGATGCACTGCTTATTTTGTTCGTCAAACGACTGGTTGACGAACTACCCTGAACAAGCTTTAGGTAATATAACAATTTTTTAAGGTATATATAATAAGTATTTGATATTGGGAACTTGATAATGCATGTAATTTTTTGTCATTTTTCCTCTGTTATAAAATTATTTTATCAGAAAAGAATGCTAAAATTATTCCCAATCTTCTTCCATTCAATTTGCTATAAAAATTTTGTGTTAGTTCAATGTTTTGATCATCTACCTGTACAATTTCTCCAGAGATGTCTTAGCTTCAGGAAAACTGAATTCTTCACTAAAACCTTTGATTATAATAAAACTAAAGATTTTTCTGATATTATTTCTATTTTTCTTTTACTCTCCGTCAAACTCATTTATAAATTTTACTTCTGAAGAAGTGATTTTTGCTTTTCGTAAACGTAGTACCAACTTAATACTTAGTAACTTCGTCTGTAGTACTAAGGAAGTATTTGGTCCTGAAGGTAATTCTTAGGTATTTCACCAAACTTATGTTTTCAAGATGGTACCCTACTTTGGGTCTTTCCATCTTGCAAAGAGAGTGATCACCTTCTACCTCTGCGCCTTATACTCCATAATTTCTAAAGCTTTTGACCATCTCAAAGACTGTATAGAAAATTTGGAAACTTTTAATTCTTCAAATTTGATCTCATCAGCACTATGCTTTCTTACAGATTATAATGAAACTAAAGTTAGGAATATTTTCTTTCCCTCTAACTCTTGGTTCTCTGTTTTTTGAATTTTCATAAAATTTTTGCTGTATCACTGGACATGTCGAAAACTTTCGACTGATTCTGGGACAAAATTCTTATACCTAAACTTCTCTTTGTCTTTATCTATTCTTCTCTTTATAATTTTGTCTCTGATCTGCATTCCGGTCACTCTGAAGTAACTGTTGTAAAAGCCACCATTCATCCTTTAAATCTATCAACAATTGGGTTCCTGTGGACTTTATTATATATACTCTCTTTTTACGTTTAATTATTGACCACTGTCTGTCAACATCTTAATCCATCCGTCTCAGTATCAATGATTGCTCGTAAATGTTCTCATTTAGAAAAAGATACTCTCTTTACACAAACGCAAATTGTTGATGTATCGAGTAGGCCTTGGATCAATCAATCTCCAATCATTCTAGTATATTAGATCGGATCAGAAATTTTTTTATACTCTATTTGAAATATAGCTACCGGTAGACATTTCTAGCAATTATGATCGTTATTTTTTGTTCTACTCTGCTTACAATTCATTACAATGATTCACTTAAACGTTTACTTCAAGCAATAATTTTGTAAAATGAATAACAGATTAGTTAAACTTTACTTCCCTTCTAAATTATTACACCTAAAATAACTAATTCTAGGTTATCTCAATATTTTTGATGAGTGTGTCTCACACTGCATTATTATTAATTAACTGTCAAAGAATTTGTTCAAGTACTACACTTATAATTACAGATACTACCACTAGCATTCTAGGTTATTACAACTTATGCAATAATAATACTAATTATAAAAATAATAATAATAATAATAATAAATGAAAATCAAAATAAAACATTGCCAACCACACAATTAAAAATATTACACAAACAAGAAATTAAAATTCTTAAGATCAATTTATTTATTCGTTTATTCAATAATAATAATAGTAATAAAAATAATAATAATAATAATAATAATAATAATAATAATAATAATAATAATAATAATAATAATAATAATAATAATAATAATAATAATAATGGTAATAAAATAATAATAATAATAATTAAGTAGGGGTCATATATTCTTTTTTTTTATTTTAATTTAATATTAATATTAATAATAATAATAATAATAATAATAATAATAATAATATATTTTATTATTATTATTATTATTATTATTATTATTATTATTATTATTATTATTATTATTATTAT